>JAMKCH010005450.1:0-167464 GCA_023653785.1 Ophioderma brevispina
TATAGGCTAAAAACATCAAAATCAATTGTCATTTTTAGTGTACAGGGGATCACATGCTATAACGTTTCCTCCGAATTTGGAAAACATGGTGGCCAGTACTGATGGCGCTCTCTCAAAGGACAAAATAAGAGACCTTTTTTTAGAGTCTTAATCTGCGCATTTACCAAAGTGGGGAACAGGTCACGCCCCTTGATACATTAGACATAGACCATTTGGCGTCTGTGCATGTGTGTTTTATTTGATGCGTGCACACCTTTTATGATGGGTACTAGTTTTGCCTGTCCCCTGAATATCCACACAAAAGTTTTAAACACATAATTTGCATGTGTTTTTTTTTCTTACATTGGTTTACAACTGTAAAATAATTCACTTCATGCGGATCTAAATGACTGGATCATTCGAAAACCCGATTATATCCCCTGTAGTTTACACGCTTCGTGTTTTGCCTAGAATTAGGTAAATGAAAAGCCTGTTCATATCTCCCGGTCAAATTCTGCAATAGACTATATCCTACAGCGACTTATGTTTGGTCAGATTATACGAGACAAATCTGGTTTTGGTGCAATGGCGACATCTGTCCTGTTCGTCTGTCAGTGTCATTCTTCAACCGTTTGAATTATTAAAAAGTTGCGTTCGCAGTACCTTCCCATCAATAGCGAGTCCATTGTTCGTATAGTAATCATGTGTCACATCTGGAGTGGCATGGCCTTGTATAAAAATTGTCTCGCAGTGAAAAAAATTTTAGGTGTTATCACATCTCCGATTTAAACCAACGCCAGGATTTTTTTTCATGCATAAAGTACAAAATACTTATCCTCACTCACAAATAAAGTAATTCTGAGCTTCTATATATAGTACGTGTTCAATTAATTTTGGCTTATTGGAAAGGAAGAAAGACGAACCAAAATCATAATATTTAATTGCTGGGCAACTTTGACCCTAACAACTTTGTGCAGACCAAAATAGTAACTTATTGCTGAACTTCATTTTATTCAATTACCGGCGTTTCAAAAGAACACTTATGTCTGAACCTATATTATACATTTCAACTGGTAATTGTGAAAGAGGCCGGGTAATTTGTTACTCAACACCAACCCCGACTTGTGGCGGTGATCACCACCTCGACTCCTTATTCAAACTACGTGGCAATATAACAAAAACAATGGCTCCGCATCCCGGCCGGTTGTTGATATCTTTAGCTCCATAGTTTGCTGACGTCGATGTATGTGGATCCATTGGACTTGATATTTGGGAAACGGAAATTAAGTGACTTTATTAAATTTTCAAGAAACTTGCAAGTTTTATTTGCGTGATCAGACGATTTGTAATTGTAATAATTATTATGAATTTCGAGTGGTTTCCCTAGCCCCCCCGATGGGTGAATCAGAATTTGTTATAATTTGGGTATTATTGGTCAGTCCCATAGTATGACATGGTCGTTACTGGATGTGGTCCAGGTGCAAGCAGGTGGATGCATAGTTCATCGAAAACATTTTACCTCAAATGGCTGCTATTCCATAATCGCCCTCTTCCTATACTTTCAACTTTTGTGCATGTTTGTAGTATGTCAAACCGCCAAACGTTGATGTGATAAGCAACAAGAAGTAGGAAATGTTTGTGGTGGGGGAATGTAGTATATCCTGCATAATGGTTCCTTTAACTTGTTGATTTTTTCCTTCGGATTTCGCTCTTTCCTTTACCTTTAAGTAGCAATATGCTAAAAAAAAATCGTTTGGTACCAGCAAACAAGAAACGTTGAAAACGTGTGTTTATTTTATTTTTTTAATTAAATTAAGTTTGCCAGCAAGTTCAAAAGGGAGTTTTATCAAATCGGTTACGGAATAATTCTCGCAAATTGCAGAAGACCTTATTTGATATTTTTACTCTCATAAAAGACACTTCTTTTGCTGGCGGGGATTCCCAGGGTCACGAGGAAGATATTGGTCGGAGGGAAGATTACTTGCGCCCGGGTTTATAAAATTGTTCGTGCAGTATGTAGAATCTAAACCTATAAACACTGACCTCTCCTCCGTGTGGAGTAACTTAAGTTAACATCACACGCACTATAATCCCTTAATTGGTATCAATGCCATAGTGTCCAGTCTCAGACGAACCCACTTATCGATGGCTCATAAAATTTAAGTGGGACAATGAAGATAAATAAACTGTGATCCCAGGCAATAAGGTGATATTGATCGATCAATGCTGCTAATTGGCTATAAAAGATTTCTCTCGTGCGGCTTATAAATTGTTCAGTGTTGAGGTTTGTTTATTAAAATGATGAATATGCGTGCCGGCTAAGATATTTTTGCGTCCGACATGTTCCGTCGGATGCTTTCCTCCGAGGCAATCCTTTGCTCCTGAAACTGGGAGTCTCGCCCTACCTCGCAGGACTTTCCAAAATCCCCACAATGCAATAAAAAGTAAGCTTGATGACGTCACAAGAAAGATCATCGTTAACAGTGAGTGAGAGAGAGAGAAAAAAAAAATCCGAAATTTCGGGAAGCCGTCGATTCGCGATACGCATTAAGACGTCATCAGCTCAATTTGCACTGCATTGTAGCGAATTTGAAATAAATATAACTTGTACCGGTCCTAAGTATGTGCCGCATGATTCTCCACTGTGATCATGGGGGTATTTCACAAAGCGGGTTAACTGTACACCCGTGTAGTTTTAATCCTGGGTTGAATATCCCATAGAGGATAACATGAATTTAAACCCTGATCGTGGGTTAAACTCGGTGAACCTGGAATTTAAAATGTAACCGACTTTTGTGAATACCGGCCTTTGTGTGTTGAGTTCTAAAGGACCCATCGAATATTTTACTCATAGGACCAGTGCATGGGCGTCTCAAAATACAGACTATTAGGGCGGCTTAAACAATTATACACGCGGTTTCGGCCGGTGCCATTCCAGTTCTTTACGGTTAAACTGTTCATTTGTGAGTTGAGCCCCGCTGTATGGCTTATAGGATTGAGCGCCTAGTCAGATGCAACCTAAGATATCAAAAAAATGATTGGGACGATTCTGATGGTAGCGTAATAATCATTTGCACCTGAGTATCCTCTAGGGCGGATACGTGAGCAATATAGTTGTTGTTGTCCTTGCCGTTGTGAGCAATGAAACACGGTTCAAGCGCCCGATTGAGTTGAGTTTAGAAGTCACCCCTTACAATGCGAAAATTCCTAAAGTGAAGTGAAGACTGCGTGAAAGAATGGTTCTCTAAAGGTTCGTTCATACTACCGTGCACTGCGCAGCTGCAGTGCAGAAATCGATCACTTGCTGCAGAACTCAACGCCAGCCCGCTGCAGCTGGCAGTTAAAATAAATTTAACTCGTTGCAGTTACCGCAATGCAGTATTCTGGACAGAGACCGAATTCGAGCACTGCAACTAGCGCCAACTGCACGTTGCAGTGTAGTAATGAACTAACTCTTAAGACAAAGATGGTTCATCAATTGTCTATAGGTCACAAATTAATATCAACAATCTTCATTAAACCTCAGCAAGAGACAAGTAATAACTGATCATGTACAGACAAAAATTAAAAAAGAGCGAAGTTTTTAATTTCCAGATTTTGTTTTCTCCATGTTTGTTTGTTTTATATTAAATAAATTTTGGACTCGAGTACTTTTTTCATTACACTGCAGTATTCATTGAAATTTCAGATAAGATTACCTTGGTGACAGGCTGTATCTGTTTCAAGGAGCTAATTCGTATTCCAAATTAAAAAAAAAATAGTAAAATCATAAAACTTCGCTACGAACTACGTTGAAGACCAATGATGCAAAATCTTCTTCTCCATTTTAAAGTAAACTAACAGTAAAACAATAAAATTAACTTCGCCTATATGATGTAGACTGGGCAGAAAAGTCTCTACCTTTTTGAAACCTATTGGCTGTAAAGCAAATAAATGACAATGCATATAAAGTGTGTCATGGAAATGATGAAAATGTGGGAAAAAAAATGAGAATTAACTTTACACATATTTAAGATGAACTACTGTTCCTATAGTGTGGTTGTTGAAAGTAAAAAAAAAACGTTGTACTTAAAGAGACACTGCACGATTTGAAATGGTGCCGGCCCTCAAGATTTTTCAAATTTATATGTTGGCATGGTTGTTAAAGCTTTATATATTAGCCTTGATATATAGAGGCCGCTCACTGAATGGTTAAGCCCAAATCAGCGCCATTGTGTGTAAACAGAACGATTCTCTAATACAATATCAGCAGACCGACGGAAATGACGTTTACCACAAGAAAACCGCCAGACTGGGGGGGGGGGGGGGGGGGGGGGGGGTTTGATCCCGCCGCATGCACTCCTTTTGACTGGTATGTGACCTTTGTGGTTTTAATATCATTGAGTAGTGTCTAAGATATTCATGTAATAAACACAATTGTGGTTAAAGTTTAAGTACTTGGATGTTAGCTCTTATTAATGTACCTATCTGTTTTTGGTATGTATTTTGTATGGTTTAAGATATATCTTCAATGGCCTAGAATTCATTTGTGAGAAATTGAAGAAATTGCATATTTGTGAAAATGTTCCAGTGCCGCTTTAAAAAAACAAAAAGGTGTGAGGGCTGGTGTTTTTGCACAGATGAGCAGAATTTGTCAAACAACAAAATCAAAACTAACTAAAAATCCACTTGAGGAAAATTGTTTAGGAGCGTTAAAAGTGGGCAAGACTTATACAGGGGTCAATATTGATAATGTTCTGATTATGTTAAAACATACCAACTTCTACCAGACGCTTCTAACCAAATTCTAGACACATCCTATATTTTGTTTTGTACCGTGAGCTTAATATGGTTCAGGTCATCATGTGGTGAAAGTTTCAATGCTTGCATTTTCATAGTCTTTGTCAAAGACGCCTCAACCAGGATCGCCGGATGTACGTGTCGAACGCAAAGCCTCGGCCAAGCGGAGTAATGCCGCAAGAGATCTCCGTGAGAGGGCGCTATTACCAAAATCGTCTAGTAAATAGAAAGGCGGGGGGGGGGGGGGGCGGGGGAGGGGGCCGGAGGCCAAGCTTCAGTCATTATAGAAATTCACCAAAATGTCAAAAGAAATTACAGCAAGACTGGAGTGCAAACACAAAACTAATTGGGTGCTTGATGTGGGTCGGTCGTGGTGTTCCCCATGACCTACATACGACATTCGTCCTCGTTCGTTATTAATACAAAAAAAAAAAAAAAGAAATAACCCTTCCAGGGGAGTGATTCTTCAAACTGCCAACTGTTTTGGAATAAGAAAAATCTTCCTGGACAACATCTAAAAAATCAGAATTTTTCGTCAAGATTCGCTTTTACGTGTTAAACCAATGGCGGACTCTGAATTGGGATCTGGCCGCCCTACCCTGTACATGAGAAATCCCATAGCGACGAACGCATCAGAATAGTATATGATCGTGTAGCGACTAAGGTGAGGGCGGCCAAGACATCCCAATTTCAAACGTCGCTATGTTTATCACGTAAAACGAAATATTGATGAAAAATTCGGAATTTTTTATATGTTGTAAGGAATATTTATTATTCCAAAACCATGGAGTTGGATTAACTCCAATGAAGGGTTATTTCTTTTTGTTTTTGCCCGATGACAACGAAAACCGAGAGAGGTCGTATGTGGGGAAGGTGAAACAATCGTGACAGACCCATATCAAAGCAGTTTGCAGTCTGTATTGCTGTAATTCTTTGAATAGTGAGTTCTATAATGAATGAGGCTTGGCCGCCACCGCCTGCAGGGACTGCAGGATATAAAAAATAAAGCGCAACGCCCCTGATATGAAAGGATAGGATTTTCATGAAAATAATTCGAAAATTCCTCGCACCTGGTTTAAAAAAAACCCAAATATAAAATGTTTAGTAACTAAGACTTTAAACTTCAAAAAACTTTTTTTAAAAAAAAAAAAAATTGAATTCCATTTTTAAACCAGTGGCCCAGCGAATTGGCTAAAATAAATAACATGCTGAATTTGGGGGCAAACAAAAAAATGGGAATTCGGATTTTTTATATTGTTAAATTGTCAGTGAACTTTTTATGTCTCTTGTATCTTGCATTGTTATTGTGCTTCTTGCTGAATACCAAATAAAAACAAATCAACACATACAAGGCAGTAGTGTTGGTTTTCTTCTGCAGGAGGATTAATCTTGAATCGACCAAAATCCCATGCAGTGGTACAAAGTTGTCTTGAGTGTTCGGCACAGAAAAAATTATCATCTAAAATGCAAAGTTTACACTGTTCTGATGTTCTGATTTCGGGTCGGGTTGGGTAGCGGGTAACTTTATACATATAATTTGTTACATTCACCAACTAATACTAAGGGGAATAAATAAAGACCCGAAACGTACAGAAAAAATAAAAGCTCGCGTAAAGATAACTTTGGTTAAGGATAAGGATGGCGAAGACCATCTCTAGCAGGTTTAGAGTCTTGTTTGAAAATTTCAAGAGTGGGAGGCTGTGACGAAAGTCTTCAGTCAGGCTAATTCCAGTCTCAAAGTCGAGGAAAGAATGAAAATGTGTCAACATTCTTTTTGGTATATATAGTGGTCTTCATAGAGTGGAAGTGCGGTTTTCGACAACACAAGTGGACCCCGAAATAGAAAGCGCGAGGGTAGTAAGAGTGTTTAGAAAACAAAAGCATGGGGTCTTGGCCTACGATGGCTGCGATAGTGGTTTGAAGAAATATGACCGTGAAGTGAATTCAGTAGCTCGGCCTTCATTTAAATATTTCATTTCCAAACCAAAGAACTTGTTTTTAACTACCGTAAAAACAATCCGCCACCATATATCATTTACGAACACACCGAACACCCCGGCACCACATATATTTTAGGACACCCAAACAAAATACCACATTTCTCATTGCAATATCACTAAAGACGACTTATGAAACGCCCATTCATTATCAAGTAATAGCTAAACATCATCTGCTATAATCCCACAACGTGTGGGCCTACGACGACCCTATTGCAACGGTCCATACTCCTCCACCCCTCCTCCCACCCCTTGTCGCAACAACAACAGCCATACCAACTCCACAAGCGACGAGCCTACGCGACCTAGTTACACAACGGGTCATAACCCCCTCCTCTCACTCCTTAATACCCCCTATCCTCTGTCGTTTAAAACCCCTCATTCGACAAAAAAGTGGACCCGAAAATAGAAAGCGCGAGGGTGGTAAGAGTTGTTTAGAAGCCTAAAGCTCATGGTGATGTATTGACATACAGATGGCGCTAAGAGGTTGTTTTTTTAACACAACAGCATGATGTATTGACCTACAGATGGCGCTATAGTGGCTTAAAGAAATTGAGCCGTGAAGGTGGAAATTCAGTAGCTAGGCCGTTAACCTCCTTCCCATACACAACCAGTTTCGTGATTTTTGGATAACGCTTCACCAAAAGGATGGAATACTGGCTAATCTTCGTTGGTAAAAACACTGCAGCTGGCAAATTGAGAGTTGAGGGCTTCCGCTTTCCTCATACTATCACTAATAACCTCACCAGTTAAACTTTTAGGTCAATCTGTTTACAGATATTAGCTTTTGTTTCACTTTCATGTAGATAATATTTTTAATGACTGTGATATAGTATTACTTATGCAATATTGTTTTACTAATTTCTGAATTTTTTGAAAAGCTATCACTTTTATTACCGACCCTAAATAAATAAATTAATAATTATTAATTGCGTTACTTACAAAACTCAATCTCTTTGTTTTCGCTTCACATATTCGTGCACTTCAATGGCAGAAGAATCGTCTTCTTTTAATGTTTGTTTTCAAAGATAAAAACACACTATGATATGACTGAGTCACAGGTTCACAACACATACTGTTCACACACACTGTTCCACATTTTGTGTGTGGTGGACAGGTTCGGTTAAAAGGAACAGCCAGATGGAAACACTTAAATGAAGGTGATGGCGACCAGAAATCAAATTGAAAGTGCTATTGTAGGCCAAGAATTTAGTTGTTTAAAGTGGAAAGTTCTGGGAACAAGCTGAAAATGTCAGGATTGGGGCAGAAATTGTTGTTTCTAGAATAACATACTAAAAGTCCCCTAAAATCCTCTTTGTGCTTTGTTCAGAAATAAGGGGGCAAACGTTTTTACAGGGGTTAAAATTACAAATATATGAATTGTCCTTAAATGTGTTCAACATTTTTGTCATGTCCAAGGATCAATAAAAGGTATAGTTTGCCCATCCACAACCTGTAGTTTAAGTACTACAGCCCTAAATCATTCAAGGTCATCCTGGGGGTAAAATATTCAAATGATCAATTTCATTGAAACCAGATTCAAATTGCTAGTAGGAGTCAATTAAACAGAAAATGTTCATTCAAATCACCTACACGGATTCAATATTGACATATAAGAGCAGAAAGCAGTGACCCCCCATAGAGCCTGTAGAACCCCATCACATGGCCCTGTAATTTGCCAAGTAATGGACCATCACCTGTTAAATATTCCATTTGGGTTCATTACAAACTAGATGAAGAATTTGACATCTTTTAGCAGAATCAGACCCATTCTGAAAATTACCCAGGTTGACCTTGAGCCTTTTTTTTTTTTACCATATAGTTATTAAACTACAAGCATAGATGGGCAAACTATACCTTTTTTTAACTCCTTGTGATCATACAAAAATGTGGGGAACACATTAAGGACATTGAAAAGATTCGTAATTTTACCCCTGTACAAACTTTGCCCCCTTATTCTGAAAGCACAAAGAGGATTTTTGGGGGACTTTAGTATATATTCGACCATTTCTGCACCCAATTCTGACATTTTCAGCTTGTTCCCAGAATTTCCCACCTTCCATTGTTTATTTTTATAATATCTTGGCCTATTGCGTAAAAAAGTAAAACTTGATCTTGCGAAAAAGTAATTAATTTTGTCCTCCGCCTGGCAGAGACTTTAGTAATCACTTTTCTGTCTGTCTGGATGTCGTCTCTTTGTCTGTGTAAAAAGCGTGTGTCGATTTTATCTCGAGTTCCATAAGGGATATGATGATGTAACTTGGCGGAAGGAAGTGGGTTGATGAGTTCCTTCGAACCTTTTTATATTTTTAGCATAAAATAATGCAAATAAGTATCTAATTTGCATAGTTTATGAAAATTTCCCGCAAGGCTTGTGTACATGTTATCTGGATTCTGGAGTTCCGTAAGGCGTATAATAATTGTTGGAAAGAAGTGGGTTGAAGAGTTCTCGACTGATTAGATTTTGGCCGTAAACTATGCAAATATGGTAATGCAGAAATAGATGCAAAAATCAGAAGAATTGTATTATTTTTGGAAAAAAGGTAATCGGATGCGAAAAAGTCCTCGCTACATGAAAGTCAATCATGGCATGCATCTTTTTTTACGATTGCAAGTGCGTGGATATAGGCACTATGCGTGTCAGGTATGCAAAAAAAAGCCTGTCGACAACCCTAAGAAACTACCGCCCAATATCACTTACTGGTGTCTCCTTCAAACTCCTTGAGAGGATGATCCTGGACCCGCTGGAGCCCGTCGTCGAACCCCATCTGCTGACGAACAAGCAGGATTTCGCCGTGGCCGGAGCACGTCCTTGTCCACCAGATGTTAAAACTCACAAATGATATTGAGGAAAGCTTGAAAAGCGCCGTAAGGCAAGCGTCTTAATCTTGGTGGACCGTACTGCAGCATACGACAACATGTGGCACCAAGGCCTGACACTCAGGCTTTCAGGACCATCCCGGTTCGTCACCTTGTACAATCATATGTAACATGCTTGCAAACCGTAACTTTATTCTCAAGATAGACCAGTGAGGCAGAGACGTCGTCTGCGTCGTCTGAGAACGGAGTACCAAAGGATCTATACTGGCTCCTATGCTGTTCAACTTGTATCAGCGATCTACCTCAAAACAACATCTAGACAATATGGCTACTCCGACGATCTTGCCCTTCTCCACTCGAACAGCAGCTGGCCAGAAGTAGAAAGCACACTTACTGTAGATATGGCCCAATGACTCTACGCACCACCGCCTTGGCTCTGGTCTACAGCACTGCTGAATATGCCGCCCCAGCATGGTGCAACATCTCTCACACAAAGAAGCTGGACACAGTTTCCAACGCGAGACCATGAGAACCATGATTACTGGTTGCCTCCGTCCTACTCAGCAGCAGGGTTAATCGGGCAATTACCATCTGCTGTATGGTAATAGCTTGCCAGTCTCTTTTCCTGGGTTAAGTCCATTTCTTTCATGACAACCTCAACGTGCCACTATATTCACTAACAGTGGCAGAATGAGGGATTCAACACGCTTCACCCAATTGCTCTGAGTTCAGCTCCACTTGCTCTCCCAATTGGGTTCAAATATGGGTTTAAGTGTGTCTTATAGCTCCCTAATCGTGTCTCTCAGTTACAATCAAATCATTTTGTATGTCCCAAACAACATTTCAACAGGGACATTTGGGGATTAAATATAGGAACTTACATCAACTGGGTTTGGTAGCTTAGATATTATTGGTTCGATGGGGGGGGGGTGGGTGGGGGTACCAGTAGTTGATAGTAGGGTGCTTGGTATGGATATTCTCAGGTTCACTCTACCCCTTAGTGTCTGTTTTGTAGTGAGCTTGGGGAGGGATTATCCCAATCCATTAAATCAAAGATATTAGTGGCGAGTTTGTGGATTTTGGTTTGCTTCTAGCAATAAGTGGATACCAAGGGGAGGATGAACATGTAGTTCATTGAAGGAATAGTCTGCCACAACGTCATGGTACAAGCATTAATATGTGGACTTCCACCTTTCTATTTTGCTGCTGTTTACCTGCGAGCGCATCCCCACAGAACGCAAGAACTGTTGAAATATTGTGCATTGTTCATATGATATTCAGTTCAGAAAGCGACAGCTGTGAATCCATATAGGTCATGGGGCTCAATTGAATGGAATATGGGGCTTTGTATATGTGCAGACTCCCGCCACCTCTTATAGTTTTGGTTCATATGAGAGTACTAAATCAGTTAGGCCCGATAGTAGTGCGCAACACCGAAATTTTCGTGGTCAACGCAGCTTCCAAAAATCAAACTCGGCCTTGCACAATCATTCACATACAACAAGGACAGGGGTCCAGTGTGGCGAGAGGCAGTCGCTTTTAAGTTGTGCTTACGACGTCAACACAACAAATGCAACGGGGACGTGCCCCCAGTGCAAATTCCTCCATAAATGTTGCCAATGTAAGCAAGCGGGACATGGCCACCACATCATGACACAAGAAGGGGGGCCTTATGAAGTAATTATTTAGGCAGGGTTTGTCTTTGTTGTAAATACCCATCTCCTATTGTGGTAGATACTTTATTTCCACTACTGGAACAGTATCCTAAAAGAGATTGTGCACAAATTCTCTGTGAGGGTTTTCGTATGGTTTCAAATTGGGTTATTTGGGCCCCAGGGTTGGTCGGGCGTTTGGAACAATTGAGGTCAGTTTGCAGCTTCATGATGAGGTAACTGAAAAAATTGTAAAAGAGAGAAAATTTTGGTAGAATGTGGTCCCTTCAGAAACCACTACATGGAAAGAATGTAATCATTGCCTATTGGGTTGGATCCTTAAGCTCGGGTTTTTCTTGTCAAGAAGTCGAAGAATTCTTTCACGATGTTTGCAGTAAACTAGGGGTACCATTAGCCCGGGTTAAGGCCCATCCACTGGGCTTGTGTATTTAGGTTTTAGTTATATTCAGTCAAGCAAGAAGTCTCGATCCCACAAGTGAATTGCAGGCATCATTTGAGACAGGTTACAAGGGTTTTGCAAAGGAAGAACTTAACTTTAAAGGAATTGCAGTCTTTGATTGGATCACTGTCCTTCGTTTGCAAAGCTGTTGCACCTGGTAGGCCGTTTATTAGGAGTGATGCTCAGATCTGATAATTCGGCTGTAGTAACATTTTTAAATTGCAAAATTTAAATGTCCAGCGATCATGAGCCTTCCGCGCCCTTCCATAAATCCTTAAATGCTTAAATAAATTGAAAAATCATTGATGTGTCATATAAGCTCCAGAGGCCTTATTTGATCCTTGGCGAGTGTTGAGAGCAATCTGACATGCTCTAAGACCTTCCCTGTGGGATATGTTGGTATACAATGATTTCACATCTGCAGTGCAGAGTATGGTATCATCCGGGAGGGCGCCCTTCTTGTTGATGTCGTTGATTTCGATATTTGTGAAATTAGTTTGTACTTGGAAATGTAGAGTCGGCGAGTGGTGTCAATGGTTGAAGTGGAAATCAACACCCGGGAGATTTGTGAGGCTGGACAGTTTACACCCAGATACTAGTGCATGTCCAAATTTAGTCGGGTTTATGGATACTTAGGAATAGTACAATTTTGGAACACTATTGGGTTGTTTAAGGGTCAAGGCTGAGTTGTTATGTCATCAAATTTCATCTTTGGTACATCTCTTGAAATTATTGTCAATCTTGCTTTCATCTGCTTCCATTGTACGATTCAACCTCGAAGTTTGTAGGCATTGAAGTCAGGAGCTGTCTTTGACCCTCTTTGGTATAGTTTTCACGACCCATCACAACGATTGCCCTCCTTATCGGCATGCTTGATTATTATGTCAGCGTTTTGTTCCTTAGCTCACGTAAACCTATTCACCTAGGATTACTTATGTTCATTGGTAACCTTAATCGAGATTGTTTCTAGATAATGGTCTTGGGAAAAGTGGGCATATTTTACTTTTGGGATAGGGTCACATGTGGAATCAGCGCTCGCCCGTCATAAGCATAAGGTTGTTTGTTCGAGCCCCGCTGTCTCCAATGTATTGTGCAATTGGGAAAGGCACTTTACCCCCCCCCACCTCGCTTTGCCTCTCTTCCCACCTATGATATAAATGGGTACCGGCATATGCTCTCTTCCTTCTTCCTTATCGTGTCCAAAACTGTGGGTTCTCAATATTATCCAGCCAAGATGGGTACAATGTCTGGCGGCTTCACTGAATTTGCCGCAAGGTCCTTGTTTGTGTTTTGTGCATTGTTGCTCCGCAAGGGCAGACCAAGAGAGTGTTCCATTGTCTGTGGTGGCTGGTTCCACAACCACGGTAGTATACTGTCTGCTTCCAGATATCCCCCCTTCGGCAATGAAACCTTAGATCGACCAGTTCTGGTTTCTCAATCTGTTGAGGCATCGCCATTCAAGCCCATGAGGATTCAGTTCCAGGTGGGAGAAGCTCACGCGTTTTCATGCCGATAGATTTATTGGTTGATTGCAGTTCGCTTTCTTTCCACAGGCGACTCTCTTAAAACCCTTAGAGACTGTTTCAGAGGTTGGCCTTTGTTAAGAAACCCCTCTGGTTTAAGTTAAGCTGTTGGCACATGTTATCTTCCAGGCATAGGGTGCTTCACATTAGAACTTGGCAGCTACGCTCTTGCAGTGCTCGCTACGCTTCGACATATGACGGATGTCTGTGAACAATTCCTGCTAGGATGTTTACGTTTTCCGTTGGTGTTGGACGGAGGCATCTGTGATAAGCCGCAGGAGGCCTTTTAACGCTGAATCAAGCTTCTTGGCTGGGTTTGATCTTTCCCATACCGTGCAGTTCAGCATATTCTGCACATGAGTACACAGGGCAAGTGCCCTCGATCATAGGGTATGTGTGGCGAGCACCCCATCTTGTGCCAGTGGTTTGTTAATATTTATTGCGTGACATCTATCCTTCTTCTCGATGTGTGGTCTTATCAAGAGAGTGCGGTCCAAGCTAACTCATAGGTAGACAGAAGGTGATCACAGTGCCTCCAGGGGTGTTCCAGCCATAACTTGAACTCTGACGTTTTTGGCTTCACGGTGCGTATATGGAAAGCAACACACCTGGTTGGTGTCTTAGATGGATTTGCAATAGGTGGTTTTCTCATAATACGGAGGAGTTCATCCAAGCTTTGGAGAGTCTCTCTTAACACTGTGAAGTCGGCATCTTGTTCGCTAATTCCAAGATTGTCTGGATAAATAAAACGACAGATTCCTGCACTCCTAGTTGGTCGTTGGTATAGATGTGAACAGGAGAGGTGCACGCACACTCCCTTGTGGTAGACCCTTCTTGAGCCTACGCCATTGACTCTTCTTCGCTCCTAGCGAACAAAGAACAGCCTGTTTGCCAGCAATCTCGGTAAGCTCAGTCCAGCGAATGTCCCGTGGTAATTTCCAGGATCTTTATGGAGTGAAGTCCTCTTGATTAACAGTGTCGTACGCTGCTGATAGTCGACTAACACAGCCAGGTTACCATAAAACCATACCCTTCTCTAAAACCATCCCATGTTTTGAGGTTAGGGTTTTGAGTACTTGGCTTGTTGGTTGATTAACCTGGCCGGAAACCTGCTTGTTCTGGTATTGAGGTGTTCGTCTATCACAGGTGCGCTACGATTGAGCAGGAGACGGTCAAGAGCCTGCAGTAATGGCTGAGGATTGTATAGGGTCTGTAGGCTCTTTGGGATGGAATGGCTCCTTTCTCTAGGCTTTAGGAGTGCCATAACATGGTGCTTTCCTCCAATCTTATGGGAACCTGTGGAAATAAGGCATCAATTGTCGAGCTCAAGAAGCCATTCCTTTCTACGGGGCCAAATTTTTTTTAGCTGCTCAGTAGAGATGTGTGTCAAGGGCCGACTGCTTTTCCTTTCCTGGTTTAATTTAGCATACCGGATTCCAATTCGTCCATGTGAAGGGGCGATGAACCATGGGTCCCACTATCCTCTTATGGTCAGTTTGATCTCTTGGGTTTCTTGCTGCACTTGCCATTTAAAAGCTGTTGGTGGGCACCTTGGTTGGGTGTGACATTGGCCTTCGTGGGAGGTTCTGTTGGATCCCCTCGAGCTTTCGATGGTAGACCTGCTTTCTGCTGTTATGGGTCATATCGGTGGATTCAATTAAAGTACGCCAGGTTTTGATCTTTTCCTGGGAGATCCTCTCCGAAACTCCTCACCTTTAGCAGTTGTTTTCATTCGCCAAAAAACGGATCAGCTCAACATGGTGATATACTCTTGATTTCTGGTCAGCACATTCCTTGGACAGGCCTTGTATATATTCCGTCCTACGCCTCGGGGGTATGAATCTCCGCGCCGTCTTGTTCACCTAGTTGGGGCAAATTTGTCATAGTTATAGGTCTTGGATCAATCCTCTTCACGTTCTTATCCAGGTTCATCAGGAAATCCTTGCCAGTCTGCTTTCCTGTAGTTGAAGCGGCGCTTAAAAGGCAATTTGTTTGGTCCTCCTGCCGGCTTGACCTTGGATACGATTGGTCGTTGTGAGTTTGTGGTAACAGGATCCAAACACTCTTGCACACAGGTTAGAGAGTTTTTGCTACAATAGCTTAGATCAGGGTTGAACCGTTCTCTTCCATCGGGCACTATGAATGATGGCGGCAGCTTAGAGATCATGAGGAGACGTTAAGTAGTTACTGTTATCCATTTTCGACAGCTCTCTCCCGTCTTAGTATTTTCGTGTAGCCCCCAATGGGTACTATGGCTGTTGAATTCGCCAATGAATAAGTAGGTTTGGATGGATTCCCAGGTTGATTTGAGTTTGCTTTAAGATCTAACTGATGGAGGTTTGGGATACGGATGGAACTATGACAGAGCTGAGCTGAGTGGTGAGGACTTCGAATTGTTGTTTATCATCAGACATTGAGGTTGCTTCTACTGTGGGCCGTTTCTCACAAATATAGCACTTCCGTATTTCGATGTGGTCTCTCGGTTGCAAGGGACGCATTCCTTGTATGGTTGGGCGGTGGTTATTGATGCCTCTGTGGGTTTCCTGCGACCATAGGACATCGCATTGAATTGTTTAAAACAAATCGGCAATACTGTTACTTTTTGCATTGTAAAACCCACATTAAAATGACGCTATAGTCAAGGCAGACTTAAAAAGGCCTGCGCTGAGATATAGTCATGATATGGGTATATACTTAATAATGGTATTATCTTGGTTATCTATTTTGGTAGAACAACGTCCGATCGTAAATTCGATATCCACTCATCGGATGGTATAAATCGTTCTCACAAAGAGCCTGTCCTACCATTAAAAAAAATACCATCTAATGATAAATTACTGTAAGGTTTAATAGCGAGTGGTGGTACCTTTGTGACTAACTTAAAAAATATTGTCAGTATTTGCTTACAGTAGCTCAAGATACATAAGTACAATTTTTTTGGGATTTTACCACAGTATCAGGAAGGTGTCAACCATCCCTACCTCCTTGAAGTGGTACCATCCCCTCTCGTAGGAGTGTGAGGAGGAGGGATAAGCGTGGATGGAGCAGGAGGTTTTTTGAGGGGTGTTGAAAAGGACATCCCGTTAAGGACAATGGTGGGGGAGGATTGACAGTAGTGGGTGGACGGGCGTTGGTTGGGGAGGGGGTCGGAATAAAGAGAGGAGGGGTCGGAAAGTCCATTTTGCCGCTAAAATGACCGTTAAAGCGAAGGCACTACCTCAGTGATGTGCTTTATCAGAAAATCGAAAAATATAAACATCAGATTTTTGCCTGTCTGTAATAAGTACAAGTACCCTAAAACCCGTGGCCAATGGTAAGACGAGAAAACAACCTTATAGCACAAAATCGGAATATTTGTACGACCATTTACTACACACGTATTGAATGGAGCTTCGTATCTTTGAACACTGCCGTTTTCTTCCTTTTCTGTCAATTCTTCGGTTAGAAAAAGTAACTTAAGGGATTCTAACTGACATCCTTCACTTTTAGTTATTTATGCGACATTTTCAAATAGTGTTACCTCTTTCAGAACGTACAATACACAAGCCTTAGATCGTATCCGTTTGCGTTTTTGTGGGCAGGGAATCTCCTTAGGGGGGGGTGGCAGGTAACCCCCCCCCCCGTCAATAACTAGTGCTAAAAACAAACTTATTTGGAAATAAGCACAATACTGTATTTTTGTCCATTTCCAGTGTATATGAGTAAATTTTTTAAAGAGGGGTCCTATTTCATTCAAACTTTTGAATTATATCAACATATATGCCTATTTTGGAGATTTCAATTTTATAGGTTAATCACTAAATGTACGCAAAATACTGAAATATAGGGAGAAACAATTTCGTTTTTTCTTTTATTTTATGATTGGATACATTTAAATAACATGACAAAAGCATTTTGTACATTTCTATTGAATTAGGTCAAAGCTAGTAAACCTTACTCTATAAAAAGACTTTATGTTAAATTAAGATGGCTGGGTTCTACCGTGAAATGTACAGTGGCGGGCACCACGGGGGGGGGGGCTTTTTTGTGGGGGGTGGGGGGCATTCACCCCAATTTTTAGTTTTAGTTTTAATTTATTTTGCCCCCCCCCCCCGGCTGAAGAAAAATAAGGGATTTTGGTTGCAAATTCGGCGAATTGGGTCCAAAAATCAACCAAATTTTGGGAAACATAAGCGATTTTGTGGGGCGCCAACATTGGTTTAAAAACCTCCAAATATTTCATACTTTGTCCCCCAGAATTTTTCACTTTGCTCCTCCCCATTCACTTTTGCCTCCCCCCCCATAATTTCATGTGTGCCGCCCCCCCCAGAAGAGTCTGGCGGCCGCCACTGCGAAAGGATCAGTTGTGTCCACCTGACAACTGGCTTCTGTCGATACGGTGGGTTATATCAATGATCCTAGTTAGGGAAGATTGGAACACTCCCCCATTTTTGGTGTAACGGAAGTGGATGTTAATGGGAAAGGCGCTCCAAGCGTCAGGTAGGTAAATACGAAAACACCTCAATTTCGTAGACATACGTGCAGAAGCAATGGGGCCGGAGTCGAAGAGTCTGTGTTCAGCTGTTAATATCATTGCACAAATAACCTCAAATCACGAAATCTTCCATTCTTTTGAATTCCCTGAAGACAAACAGAAAGTTTAAAAAATGTAATATTAGTAAATTATTTAATAATGAACTATTTTGTGAAATGAGGCACAGTGTCAGTGTAAGCCGGGCCGAAGCCAACTGTATGTACCGTTACTGCCCTACATTATGGTTGACGGTCCACGTCCCAACTTCTAAGTTCGAGACTCATTGACTCTTTAGGTGATAGTAAACCTTCATTTTTGTTCATAAATTGATGGACAAATTTAATAAGCGTGTGAGGTAATGATTGATTGAATGATATGTTTGGTTGTGACTTGTGCAGTGCCAGTATGGCAGGGTTTTGCATATTGCATGGCATGGGTAAAATGGAAATCGGGAAGCTCTTTCAAATATTATTTTTTTTAAATGCCGAAAACCTTGTTGTTCAATGGGAGGAGGGAAGGAAAAGAGTTTCCATATGATAATGCCCCCCATTCAGGTCTTGCTGAATTCTTCAGCTTGACGGAAAACACAGGATAAAGTTGCAGAAATCGTGGGGAGGGGGGACTCATGGAACTCTTGCCGAGAGGATATCCATATAGAACAAAATGTTGATAAATTATGGAATGGAAAACTTTTCATTTATTCATGTTCTTACTGACATTCTGACAATTGGTCATTTTTGAGATATATGGGACCTTTTTTATTTCACACAAAATATGTAAAACAAAATTTACTGGAAGTGGATCTTTAAACAAGATGTTTACATTTTGAAGACCTAAACATTTTATGTCTTTTAAAGCATGGTAAATGTGAATTGTCCAATAATAATTGGCCTTTTAACTCAAAAAAAATCTGAATGTCAGTTTGAACCTTCTAATTTTCAGCTCACAACTTCTCATTCAATTTTTTCCGTTCCGTGCCCCTTGTGAAGGGCAGATTCACACTTTGACAAGATCCACTTTGCCCAAATGTTGTGATAAAAAGTTTCAAAATTTAGAGACTTTGACAAGAAAATCCACTTCTTCTTCGGATGTGGATTTCCAAAAAAGGGCCTTTTAGAGGGTGATGTTCCCCCCCAAGAAAAACACGTAAATCCTATGGTTACAATGGAATTAGAGGAGCTCTAATGATTCAATATTGTCCATTTCAGATAATAAATCACCTTATATAGAAATCCTTGTTTACAACAATAATGCTCAAAGTAACTAGTTGTTATCCACCACTCATCGTGCCTTGTCGGTGTAAATTAATCATTAGGAATGTTTGAGACGTTGATACAGTTTGAATTGGGTGGTTAGAATTTTCCTATTTTGATCCTCCATCTCCCTCTCTCCCCCTCTTTCACACATTGCGGTAAATCATTGGATTAAAAAAATGACCCATGTCCAAAGTTCTGGCGAAATTTCACGAGAAAACGAGCCAACGAATTTCTAATTCGTCGTGCTGTTGTTACTTGCAGCCAATCGTATTACACTATATTTTTCATAGAGTAACGTCACAAACTCCTTCACATTTTGTAATATAAGCCACTATTCACTACAACGAATCACCTTGGTTCTAGATATTTTAACTGCCAGATTTACCAACCGCAATCAGAAAGTCCCGGTGACGCCCACATATGTTTACAAATTTCGCTGCCCCAATGCAGCAGCTACAGTAATTCATCGTTCTTAAGCATTCTTGAGCAGTTTCATCATTGGTCCGAAAATCTGTCGACTGAAACATTACGCGTCATTGGAGAGGGTTTTTACAAACAGTTGAGTAATTTCTTTCTTCAATTCTCGCTTTTCTTCAAAAATGCACCTCTCAAAATTCACTGAGCGGAGCCCCCCTGCGTTGGGTTATGGATGGAAGAAATGCTCTATACTCCCATGGGATCAAAGAGAGAAAGTTGCTTGGATAAGGATTTTTTACGTATATCGGCGAAGTACATATTTCTGCTCAGTTAATATTGTCTAATTATACCTTTCAATGCTCTGGGCTATGTCAAGTGCAAAGTTCAACATTTGATTGAAAATAAATAAAAGTCATCACAATTTCTTTTCCTAAATATCCTGCCAGTAACTATACATCAGATGCAGCATTGACTCGAGGCAATAATAGCAATAGCCTGTTGATATCCAGTAAAATCCGCTCGGTATGCAGAGGATCAAGCGCTACAATTACTTGTCAACGTTGTATAGGTAATAACAATGGCTCTGTACTTCCAGATAAAAGGATTTCAGGTGCTCATCACCGGATTAAGATCGAGCTATTTTTTCATCATGACTCACAGTCGCAAGCTATCTGTCCTTTTCACGAATAAATAAATCTTAAGGCTTCTACTGTTCGTTCAACTAACTTTGACCCTATCTTTCATCAAATCATTTTTTGTCCGAAAAGGAATCAAAGATGAACAAAAAATCATGAAGAAAGTTGTTTGGCAGACTGTGACCTAACATCTTTGTGTAGAAACAAAACTTAACTTACCGTAACTTGCCGCGTAAACCCCATTTCTTTTCAATTTACCGTGTTGTTAAGCATCGGTCGCTGACCCCCTTCTTTTGTAGTTTTCTAAATATCTGGTGGCAAATTGAATAGAAAGGAGGTCCCGCAGTAATTATGATCATTGGTTCTGCACCAAAATGTTGAGGTCACAGCTTCCAGCAACTTGTCCCCGTGAGTTTTTTCACATTAGTTTCCTTTTTTCAATAAATGATAATATACAGTCAAAATTATTGAACTCACGTAGAACCCTCAAAGTTTTATTTTTATCGCGAACTAGGCCAGCTCAATCCAACTGGGTGACGTTTCATTGAAGCCCCAAGTATACAAAGAGTTGCCATTGATTCCGTCCTACCGAACTGATGCCCAACATCATACAGTGCATACGGAATTCAATGCAATCCTCATTTGCGTTACTTGAGACGCCTATGTGAAACGGCTACCCAAAACTGGGCATGGATAACCAGTCTAAAACACCTGACATTACATCTATCAACTGCGTGGACAGTACAAAGAGCTACAAGGCTCTGCAGTTCCAAATAAACAAAGGGAATCTGCGTTGCGTTTGTCCGCTTAATAGGGGGATTTACTTGTCCATAATTGTAAGTATTTGCTTGAGTCGATGTATCATAGTGTATGCTCCCTTATCACTGATATTAAATGAGATTGCATTTTATTCATTTTCATGAAATGTACAACCTTTACAAATGGACATAACCAATAAATGGTAATTTTATAGAATTTATTAATTGTTTATAGTGGACATGGTTTAACTTACTTCTGCAAAGTATGTAATCAAAACAATTTTTCCTTTGATTCTGGCGACTAGATCTATCAAGACAAATACCGCTACCGAACTACCCACCCTCCTTTTGTCGGTTATCGGTCAGATATCCCCGCTAGGGTCCTTTAGGGGATGTAATGTGTATTACAACTCTTGTAAATCAATGTATAATTGCATTAAGGTCCGTTTCATACTTCCGCTGCACTGCATTGCTGTGCAAGTACATTTCCTGCATGTTCCGTCCCTACTTTGTTCCGCTGCACTCCCTATCGATTTACTGCCTGTCAACCCAGGTCCAAACTGCAGGTCAACTTGGTGCAGTAGTTTGCAGTAACTTTGCTGAAATTTTGGCAGACTGCAACACTGACTGCAGCCCACTGGCATCTTGCTGCATCGCCAGTTAAAATAATTTTAACTTCGTTGCAGTACTGCATTGCGTTGCAATACTGCAAGTGATTGCAGTGACAATTTTGGTAGGCTTCATTGCATCCTGACTGATTGCAGATGAAGTTAGTGAACGGACATTCAGAGTCAGTGTCACTGTACAATGATTAATCGCCATGATGTTTGGTTTTTTTTTTCTCATTATATATACAATAACTCTAACTCAACTTCACTTACATTGGACATATTGGAGATAATTGCTGCAAATATAGCCCCTAACGAACTAAATTAAAGTTAACTAAGTAAATTTGTCTGCCTACTGTTTAACAGTGACAGACGTACAATCAGGAAACCTTGAACCACGGGAGTAAAAAAAAGTACAAATTACGAAATCATCTAATCGACACCTTAGATGAATATCATTGAAGTACCATAACATATCATCCAAACGACTGCACGCTGAAATATCCATTGATTACTTGATTTGAATCTCTGTTAGGTATAAGACCAGTTAACAGCAATGTTTGTAAACTGGCCTGGTATCTTGAAATAGGTCGGCCTTGACTGTACCTCTGGGGCAATTGTATCTGTTAGAGTTTTTAAATACTAATGCGCCATAACTATTCGCAGGAATGGATTCGCAGGCAACAACAGAATTGACGTAGAGTTTTTAACTGGTTCGATATTCCCTCGACTGATCGAGTTCGCAGTAATCGTTATTCAATACATCTCAATTTATACCCCAAGATTTTAGTTTGGCGGGCTATTTTTAATCAACGATGCTCACACGTGGGCGTGTTTATTTTGACACAAAGCCTTGAACACAGTTTTGTATTCCAAATGACTTTTAACATTCAAGCATGGAAAATGTTAAATGACCCCAATTTTGTCCATCATTTGTCGACTATAGGTAGAATTTGCTGAAATTTCAAGTATTAATGACATTCTTGGATACTTCAATATACGGAGTAATTAAATGGTATTTTACTCTTTCAGTATCACAAGATTTAAACAAATGTGACCATTTTTTCTCAAACTCATTTGTTTTTAACAGAATAGATCTAATTGGACAATAATTTTTTTAATTTTGACCTCTGTCATTATGAAAAGAGTTTATTTTTAATGACAGGCAAAACACTAGTGTTAATGTGACCCGGTCCTAAGAACAATTATATTACGTTAGTCAATTAATTGAAGCACGAAATTGGGTAATTGCCTATTTGCAGGATACCAACCCTTGCTCATAGAAAACTTAAAGTGCTCACATCACAACGAGCGGCCAAGTCATTGCAAGCCGAAACAGACTTGGTTCGATAAGCTCGAGCTGTTAACAATTGACTACAGCTTTGCTTCCGATCCATTCAGTTTTTCAGTTCCAGTTTCTTTTTTTCAGCATAACAATCGAACGTGACAGACATGTATAACAATATATTATATTAATCAGAAAGAAATCAATTGTAGACTGTAATAATAGAACTGGTGAGGGATATGATATGCTATGCCAGAAATGGACAACCCGATAGGCTTATGGTATTGCTGTCCCTGTAATACATACAAGTCAAAAATACTTAATATTAAAAAGTGATACAAGTAAGGGTGATATATAAATTACATAGTAAAATATACATAACAAAGAACAGAGACAAACACAAGCAAAACAAACAGATATCTAAACTAACACCAAACAACTCCCTTGACGGGAATACGTGATACGGGAATTTGGACAGAAGGTACAAGACTTTTCAAACCTGTCTTCTGAGGCTATGTATAAATTACTAAGGACGAAGCAGATAAAGAGGTAAGGTTTGAAGAAAGGTAAGGAATTAGAGAGAGAAATGGATTGGAAGAAAAGGTGAGGAGAGAAATTAAGGACGTGGGAAAATTAAAAAGAATTTTCTGGGTTGATGAAAATGTTTTTTCAGTTGAGCTTTAAAAGTATTTTTGTTTGTATTGTTGTGATGGATTCGGGAAGATCATTCCAAAGCTGTGCGCTTGATACTGAATAAAGTGTTTTTTTTTCAAGAGGAAGATTTTGGGAGGTGAAGATGAGTTTGTCGGCTTGTCTGGTGTTTAGAGTTTGTGATTTGTCTGTTGGGTAAGTAATTGCTGAAGTGTTCGGAGGTAAATGATTGTTAGTGGTAGTCAAACATGAAGAGCGCTGTTTGAAAGTGGTTTATGGTGCTTCTAATTTTAAGTGTTTTCGTGAGTGAAATAATGGCAATGTTGATTTCTGGTGGGTGGAGTTTGTGATAGTGTGGACGGCCCATTTCTGTGTGATGTTTAGTTTGGTGATTCGTGAATGATAGTTGGAGGCCAGATAATGTTACAGTAGCTAAGGTATGGTAGAACTAGTGTGTTGTAAACGTGATTTTAAGGGTAGTCTGGAAGGTGGTGTTTAACAACTCTTAGATTGTACCAATTGCTTGAGACGCTTTGGTAGTGACAGTTAATGTGTTCATTCCTGTTAAGTTGTCGTCGATTGTGATGCCAAGAAAATTGTTGATCGTCCCGGGGATATTGTCTGGTTATCTATTGTTATGTTTTGGTTGTGTTAGTGTTGGTGTAAGAAAAGCAATGTAGTTAGTTTTTAAAACATTGAGAGAAAGTTTGGTTTAGGCCGAAACCAGTCAGTGATTTTTGCGATTTCATGATTCATGTTGTTTAAAAGTGCATTAAATGTGAGGGTTTGAAAAAAAATTTGGTCAGCTGCTAAATAAGCTTAGTTTTTAGTGTGTTATAGATATTGGTGTTCATTCATGTAATGATGACAAGTAGGGGTCCAAGGATTGAGCCTTGGGGAACTCCAACTGTTGATAGGTTTGATGGATGATGCCGGTGGAGTGTACGGTAACTGATTGTGCGCGGTTATTAGGTAACTCCTGACCACTCCAAGGCTACTCCACGGACACCTCTGTAGTTTATATTCGTCTCAGTCGAACCGCCCAAAAATACGTCCGCATCAATTGTAATAAAAGTTCTTTTCTACGAATAGAGCAACGCCATAACGGTGTATACGTCATCTATGGTGTCAACATTAGACAGCTGTGGGTCCATATAATCACAGCTAGATATTTCGACTGCCAGATTTACCGGCATCAATCAGAAGTACGCGCCATCATGTTTTCCCCCACAATAAGTATGCTCTGTGAAGGTAGAGCACTACTGTCCCATCGTTGCGACACCATTCTGATTCAGATTTAGAATGTCATAAACATAATCCGGTCATTTTGACGTTTTTTTAAGTCCTAGTAGTAGTTCTTCAAAGTATACCCTCAAACAATTAAAAGATATAAATAACAAGTTGGATCAATTTATAATATTTGGTTATTTGTCTTATGGTGGGGACCCTTTGCGTTACAGACCCAATTTTTGTGACTTTCCTTTCCTCCTGTTTACTTATTTACTATATAGTTAAAAACTATACATCTGGCACCCCCATTAAACAAATATATTTTTGGAAAGCTTATGGTTTAAGAAATCCATCTATATTAGTTTCATGATGGTATACAGGGTGGTCACTAAAGTATATAGGGTGATATTATGACAAACGTCAGATTTATTCATCACCATCATACTTTATTGTATTTTTCTCTGTGGTAAAAAATCTTAAAACCAAGTACATAATATAACAGGGTACACCATAAGCTTCAATAAATATATCGTAAATAGTTTTTAATGAGCTCCCAATGGTAATTACAATGGTGCACAAAACTAAAGTAACAAACTTTTAAAATTTAAGGCCATGTATCATATTTAATATTTTATGAATGGAAAAAAGTAGCTACTCTATTGTTTTGGGACAACTCAGTTAGTCTTTTATATTGCCATATAAATGTAACAGAGTCATAAAAAAAGTATAGGGTGCAGTGTGTGTAAATAACAGTACTACATGTCAAAGGTGCTATCAATGCAGAGCACCCGAACTTTCACCTGTGTGTAGTTGGACTTTCTTGATAAACCCCAAATCAATTATAATGTCAACTTCAAATGTTACACTATTTTACTTTTAAAAACCTTTGATACAATACAGGGTGTCTTAAATTGAAATTGAATAACCCTTTGATAATCTAGTCTGAATTTCAACATGGTTACGAACATTAACATATGACAGGATAGTGAGGAGCGTGTGAGATAACTACGTCAATGGTGTAACTATAAAGGGGTCTGTTATAACTTTTTCAGCTTCTGTGACCCCCCTGCTCATTTCTCTACTATTCTACCTCAATGTTTTTATCTACCATAAACAGTGCACTGTAACAATGTTAGATTCAAAATTTTGATCACTGTATGCACCCAATATTGTTTTAATGTTATATGATCAAATTATTAACGCCATTTACCTAAACAAAAACCAATTTATTATTACCATTTTTGTGTACACCTTTGTAGATTACAGGGCTATATTAACGTTGTATTGTTTAATTTTTCCTAATGCCAATGAACATGATCCGGTCATGACTATTTTAGCAATCTATCATTAATTCTGGTAAAAAAAACAATTTTACTTGCAGGTAAATTTACAATTAAATTTTAATTTTGCTTTCGAAATTACCAGCATTCACCAGGAAAGGCTAGTATTATGTTAAAAAAGCACATTCTGTATTAAATTAAACACACATTACAATGTGTGTCAACAATAAATTCCTTTTCCATTGAGAAATATTAGTACACTACACTCCTCCAACCGCCCTCCTACACAACCCAACCACTCCCCAGATTTACCTGTTCGTTAATATTTGTGATGTTTTGTTAATTAAACAAATGTTAATGAGCAAATGCAATACAAATTTTAGAAAGTAGAATAATAAGCTTTGACAATGAGCCCCTAACTTAACATAATTGAAACACTCCATGCTCTGCTCAGCTTGTTGTAACATGAAGAGGAGGATAAAATTAACGCCACCACATATGGGTGTCCCACCATACGACACAGACCAATTGGCCATTTATAATTTACGATTTAATCATAAATAATCACACATGTTTGCGTTTTCTTATTATACATTAACCTAAATGCAACTTTAAACTGCAGAGTACATCTGAGGGTTTCTCAAAAAAATACAGCGTCAGAAAGGACACTATAAGAAACAATTAAATTATGATAATACACACTCTTTATAAAGCGCCATTTCTACAAGATCATGCGCTGCGGCCTGGGATTATTATTAGTATTATTATTATGCTTCCATAAGGAAATCGTCACAATCCATCTCTACTTAGGCGCAGCTGGCCAAGCGACCATTCTATCAGTACTAGATTGTATATTTCCCATAAAAGTTATATTACCTGTTTCCTTGGTCGACGAGACAAACGAAAAATAACATGTCTTGCCCAGGCACAACATGTTGGCTGCAGCGGGGCTGAACACACTCGTAGTGTATTCAAAAACGCGAATTCAACAGCATCGAACAAAAATTACTCTTACAAAAAAAAAAAAAAAAAGAATATGTGTGTAGTAAGGCAGGGCATAAAGAACTAAAGGCTCTTAAAGCAACCTAAAAGGAACGCACACTGTTAAAGGAACAACCATGTGTGTAATAATGTAACTGGATATATTTAAAATTACACTACCTTTTCGTTACGTACTCAACATTTATACGGTTTACTAAGAGTAAGGGTTAGTCGAACGCAAAGGAGAACTGATTTGCCTGTAAATCTATGTTCGTAAAGCGTATGTTCAAGACAAACCAAAGACGCAAACACAACCAAAAAACAAAGAAAAAACAGAAAAACAAACAAAAACAAAAACACAAGAAATCCGCAAAACACGAAACCACAAATAGTTTTGAATATTTACTCTTATTAAAGCGGATTAAAGTTCCTGAATTTCTAATTAAAAAAAAAACAGCCACACCACACAACAAAAACACACACAAATAAACACACAAAAAACAAGAAACAAAACACAAATTATGTAATATTTGGAATTGGATTTATAAGTCTCATAAGAGGATCAAATTCATTTTTCAGTTTCAATTTATTTTTCTCTTTACTCTTGCTTTTTGCTTACGGGTGCGGGAATGTGTTGTTGCTACAACGCACGCGCGCGAGTAACATTTGTTTGTTTCTAGTTTGAGTATTTTGCACTTTTGGTAGATTTAGAATGTATATCTCAGGAATAATTTGCCTTGAGGAGGACGCAAGTGATGTATGTATGGCACGTTTTGTTAATTCCAGACAGACGCCACATGTGACATTCAACGACTCCATACACAGTACAATACATGAGATAACACGTTGGAAAATTTTCCAGTATTTGACTTTGTGAACTCTTGCTCTGCATGAACTGCCGTTGATGTACTTTTCGTTGTTTTTCAAAAATAATAAAAAACGTAAAAAAAATAAAAAAAATAAAAAGTTAGTTTTTTTAAGATTTTCAACAAAATGATAAATTAAAACATCCATTACACTCAGACTAATTTTAGACTGTTTTTATCATAAGGGATTTCAAATATGACTTTAATTGTACACTGTGAGGTAGCACGTGACCTGAAAGCTATAACGAACGAAAATGGTTGTATCGGTCAATTTTCACATTTTCAATAGGGATGTACTTTTGTAGATATTTTGAATCATGTTTCCAGGAAAAATGACCAAGTAACATGGATTGGTGGTCATTGAGTTTTTATGAGGTTACTCCCTCGGGCAATACTGCCCAATTTGATTGGCTATTTTTTCATATAATCTTATGAATAACCAATCAGAGACGTTGTAAGAAAATTTACAGGTGGGCAGAGTATAGAGGTCTATTTTGATTGGTTACTTGGATATTATATGATGTATTATCATGTTATGAGCCAATCAGCGATAGAGAGGAAGGTTTTAGGCTTATGGGGTTAAAGATGCAACGACTTTTCTTCTGGGAATCACAGGATGTGGCAAAAAGAATCGTGTAGCAGTTACCGAATACTACCATTTATCTTTCTTGATCTTTATTTTAGCGAGAGATCAGTACTTATACCTCAAAACTAGTGCTTACGAACCCAAACGACCTATATTGGCAGAGAGAGAGATGCTGAGTGAGGAGAAAGGCGAGCGATAGAGGTGAGAGAGAGAGAGAGAAATAATGTGTGTGTGTGTGTGTGTGGTTGCGTGTACGGATTCACAATGGGGACGTTCTTATGCCTTTTGGGGACGTTTTTTTTTTTTCTTTGCGGAGACGTTTTAAAAAAAAAAGCAAACAATATAATGAATAGTGAGCTCTCTTTGACATCTTTAAAGGAAGCTCATAGTAGAATATTTTTGAGATTTTCTAGCTAAAAGCAAAACATTTCCTGAAATATGCTAACGGTTTTTACCCTGGCCGGTGACCTAACTGGGCTATAATCGAAATTCCCCCACCGAATATTTTAGGGGATTAAAACACACACAATTCCCTTATACTTAATAGTCTAGGGGAAAATGACAACTTAGAGCATATGTCTTTTACATTTAAACACTTAGTGTATAAGGTCTTGCACACTCCGGTTAGTATTGTCCCCCCCTCTGCAAAACCACTTTCTTGGTGGATTTTTTTTACGAAAAAACTCTGGTCATTGATGGGGTACTCAACACAAACCATATAACAGGTTGTAAATAAAACTATGAAAAGCGTTGTACGATCAAATGGGGCCCAACAACCGGATTTTTTACAACGCGCACTAAATTCTCCCGCAAAAAATGAAAAAAAAACTTACCAAAGGACTTTTTCATAAAATTGGGCTCTTAAGAGGAGGATAAGTGCATTGCGAATAAAAAAGTAAAAACAATAATCCAGTCGAGTATAGGCAACAAAGAAAATTTTGAATAGCACCACCAAAATGCTTAATTGATAATTAGCATAATAAGGCCATGGCCGATTTGAATATTTTGCACTAAAATATGGCCCACTTGAATTTAGATGGATTACATAAATTGGGGCAAAAATAATTTACATTTAAAAAACTGTACACTGAACGTGGACCCCCCCCCCTATACACGAAAGGTTAAACTCTCTATCCAGAGGAATAGAAACAGATCCGCAAAGTATAGGCTAAAAATCCAACAAAACGACCAATTGCCACATTATGGTGACATAAAATGTTTATGATTCCACTAAACCCGGAATATATCAAAACGCCCAGCACGATATGTTCTATATGGTCGGTACGGTCATTAGTGAGCCATGGACATGAAGTTGATGAGCGAAGAGTAATTGGCTATAACTTAATATTCGAATGTCGTTGATTTGAGAAAACATGTTGGTTTGTAGCGGTGGAGTCACGCACCTTTGCGGCCCGGGGTCGATTCAACGGTCGAGCCAGGTCGTATGTGAATTTGGTTGGCCGATCCATACTAGCCTCGCAGGTTTCTACGACAAGTCGGTTTCCTCCTGCCATCTAAAATCGGACTTCTTCCCATAAAAATCTTTCCCCGCTGTTATGGAGGCGTCCCTTGAATTTAAATGCACATAGCAAATTGGGTTCTGCATGGCAAATGCCGAATGTTATAAATAAATATAAATAATAAATAGTCTGTAAACGCCAAAATGGAGTAACTTATTTGCTGTGAAATCTATGTTCTAAAAGCGATCTGTTCAGGTGTTAAAAAAAAAAGAAGGCAACAAACAAAGACAAAGAAGAACAGAAAACAAAAAAACAAAGACAATAAATCCGCAACACACAATATTTTTGAATAATACGTCTTATTAAAAGAGGATTAAGTTCATTGAATTTCTAAATTAAAAAAAAAAGAACACACACACACCCAAACCACACACCGCCCAAAACACACACAAGAACCCACAAAAAAAAAAGAACAACAACACCAAATATGTATTGAATTGGATTTTTAAGTCTCATTAAAAGAGGCTAAAATTCATTGTCTGTTTCAATCTATATCTTCTCTTTACTCTTGCTTTTTGCTACGTGTGCGGGAATGTGTGTGCTACAACGAGCGCGCGCGAGTAACATTTTGTTGGTTTCGAGTTTGAGTATTTTGCACTTTTGGTAGATTTAGAATGATATATCTCAGGAATAATTTCGCCTTGAGGACGAAGGGATGTGTATGGAACGTTTTAGTTACACTTCCAGACAGTCGCACGTGTGACATTCAGCGACTCCATACACAGACAATACATGAGATAACACGTTTGACAAATTTTCCAGTATTTGAATTTTGAATTCCTGTCTGCATGTAATACAGTTTGATTGTACTTTTCGTGTTTTTCAAAATATAAAACGTGCATTTTAAATGTGTTAGCCTTTAAGATTTTCAACAAAATGATAATTAAAATATCCATTACACTCACGACTAAATTTTAGACTGTTTATAAAACGAATGTTCAAATATGACTTTCATATGTACCCTGAGCATATCACATGACCTGAATGCTAACGACGAAATTGGGTTTATTCGTCCTCTTTCAGATTGTTAATAGGATGTTTCCTTTTTTAATCATTTTCCGGAAAACTGACCAAGATTGGGGACATTGAGCGGGCCATTGAGTTTTATATTGAAGGAATCTGATTGGTTATTCATAATATTATATGATGTAGCAGCCATCAAAAATTACAGGTGTGTGCAGATATAGGTCTATTTGATTGGTTACTTATGAGGTAATATCCTGTATGAGCCAATCAGAGATAGAGTAAGGAAGGTGGTAGACCTTATGGGGTTAAAGATGCAACGTACTTTCCTAGGTATATCACAGGATGTGGCAAACAGAAATCGTGTAGCAGTTACCGAATACTACTCATTTGTATTTTCTTGATCTTTACCTTAGCGACGTACTTAGTAAGAGATCATTACTTATACCTCGAAAAAACTGTGCTTACGAACCCAAACGACCTATATTTTGTCATTCTAAGAGTTGTTATTTATTTATTTTAGGAGAAGGGTGAGAGGAGAGAGAGAGAGAGAGAGAGAGAGAGTGAGAGATTGATTGAGAGAGAGAGAGAGAGGGCGAAGGAGAGAGGTGAGACAGAGAGATATGTGTGTGTGTGTGGGTGTGTGTGTGTATGTGTGTGTGTGTGGGTGTGTGTGTACGGATACACAATGGGGGAGGGTCTTTTGCTTTATGAGAACGTTTTTTCTTTTCGGGGACCGTTTCAAAAAGGCCAAAAAAATTATCTTATTAGTAAGTAAGTTCTCTTTTGACAGCTGTTAAGGGAAGATAATTAGTAGAATATTTTTTGGTAATTTTTTCAGCTAAAAGTACAACATTTCCTGAAATCAGCTGAATGTTTTTTTTGGATCAGTGACCTCACTGGGCTATATTCGAATTCGCCTAATATTTTAGGCCAAACAAACCACTATTCACTTATAGGCCAACGTAGTAGTCAAGGAAAAATGACAACTTAGAACATATGTCTTTTACATTTAACACTCAAGTGTATAAGGTCTTTCACACTCCCGTTAGTGTATAAGGGGGGGGGGGTCCACATGGGGCCCGCTCCTCGAAAACCACTTTGCCAAGGATTTTTTACCAAAAACTTGGCATTTATGGGGTAAACAACACAACCACACAAGGACGGCGCAAGGGGGAAAATCATAGGAGGGCAAAAACACGGCACTAAATATTACAATATTAAAACTCATTATAGCGTAAAACCTAATTTTACGCAATATTGCTTTAAAACCCCTGTTTTCCCTGCGTTTGAAACTCTCAGGGGCCGTCTCCATACCACCCACCCAACTGGCACCACCCCTGCAACCACATAACAGGGAAAAATGAAAATCGTTTTACCGATTCGAAAGGGTGGTCCAATAACCGATTTTTACAACGCGTACCCAATTCTCCCCATAAAAAAAAAAGAAGAAAAAAAAAAAAAACAAACTATAATTCGCTTCTTGTTCAAAGACAAACTCGGTAAATCCACTGTAATGCTAAATGTGTCTTGTTACTGAAAATTCTTTGTGCAGTACTAAGGACATATTCATAACACTAAAGTCTTTTGAATTCATTTTAAACGGTTTTGCCCAGCTCTAACGCTGATACTGATCTTGCCAATGATTTTCTGACCTTTTTTGTTGATAAGGTTGAAAGATTAGATACAATATGACTGTCAATGCTGAATCTCCCCAGGATGATAGGGATAGCAAATGTTAGCAGGGGTTTTAAAATACTCCCTAACTCTGAAGTTTCTGAAATATTGGCTTAATTGCAAACAAGGCCTGCACTATGGAGACACTTCCTTCCTGGCTCATTAAACAGAATTTGAAATGTATATTACCTATCACAATCAGGATTGTAAAGAGTACTCTTTTGACAGGCATATTTCCTCAGCACTTTGAAACATTCTATCTTTATCCCTGCACTTAAGAAGATATCTTTGGATCATGATGTATTTAAGAGTTATAGGTCAGTTACCAATATAAAATTATTGGAAATTGAATGAGAAGGCCGTATCACGTCAGGTAATACAGCATGTTGGAGATCATGATCTTAGTGAACCGTTGCAATCGGCATACAAAGTCACCATTCCACTCAGAAAACCATTCTCCAGGTAAGAGAAGAAATGTGGATGCTTAGGCTCTCTTAGTTGCATTGCTTGACTTGAGTGCTTCATTCGATAACAATTGACCATGATATTTAGATTAAAAGGCTTGAAACCAATTTTGGTATCATAGGCACCACTCTTGCTGGTTCAGATCATATCTCACGGACCGTAGTACCCGAGTGATGCATATTTTCAACTACCCTGTTCCTCAGAACTCCATTGTAGGCCCGCAAGGTTTCATAATATATACTCATCCAGTCGGGGACATTATTATGAATCATGATGTTAAGTTTCACTCGTATGCTGATGATACTCAGCTTTTATTCGAGTTTAATCCAAAGATTCCAGATGATCGTGAGCATGCTCTTCGAGAACTTTCAAGCTGCATTTCTCATATAAGCACCTCAAAAGGCTTCAGCGCTTGCAAAATAAAGCTGCGCGTTTAGTGTTCGCATACGGTCGTGACCACAGTTCATCGCAACTCTGGATCACTCTTCACTGGTTGCCCCTAAGGAACCTATCCGATACAAAATATGTGTATAAGTCTCCTCACGGACAGGCTCCGTCATACCTTACCGATGGTCTAAATTTAATAATGTGTTGGACAGTAATTCTGAGAGTACAAGACGAAGGCTATGGTCTTCTGCTGATGTTACGCGGCTTGTTATATCTCGTATATTTGGAGACTGATCATTCAACGTCATTGGTCGTATCCCTCTGGAACAAGCTTCCGGTTAACATTGGAGAGATACCTTCCACCAGTTTCTTTAAGTTGCTCCTGAAAACATACTACCTGATGTTTCAAATTTTGTTAAAGGCTGACTCAGAGATTTCCAGATGAGGGCGCATTTAATTTTTAAACAAATCATTTTTTTTTTACAAATACACAATGCTTGTCCATATACTAATCACTGTGTGAAATAACTAAGCTCAAATCGAAGTCCTTCATATACAGCCTGTCTCAAAAAATGTGCAAGCAAAAAGCGCCCTCTTTGGCAATTAGAAAATACGTTTGTGACATGATGCTTACATTAACGTCACGGGCCCAGTCTCAACTTTCAAAAGCCGTTTGTTCTATTCAATTTGCTTGCTTTAATCTCAAGATATGTTTAGTTAAATTGATGTAATTTATGCCAATCGCCTTTGACAACATACGTTATTTGTATCACTTGTCTTGTCAATTTTAGTTTGCACCTGTGTTATTATTTTATTTTATTTTTCGTTATTTGTCCTCGTCTACTCGCACATGTATCAAGGGTGGTCAATATCTCCCGAGCCTTGCTCTCATTTGACTACCCTTCCATTCTCGACCTTTGTTCTTGTAAATGATATATGCCTACGTATGGTAAATAAAATAAACTGAAACTGTAAGCACCATGTCACAACAGTATTTTCTTCAATTAGCAATATTCAATAGGGGTTCAGAATTACAAAGGATAAAGAGGTTGAATTATTGGATAGACTTCATCTTCGTTAATAAAAGTGGCCTTTTGTTGTTAACTAAACATATCTCGAGATTAAAACAAGCAAATTGAACAGAAGAAACGGCATTTGAAAGCTAATACTCTGCCCTTGACGGTGATATAAGCACTATGTCACAACACCTTTTTTTCAAATTGTCAAAGATGGTACTTTTCACTTGCATATTTTTTTAGACAGGCTGTAGAAAATCACAAATTTGTTATAACATTCCGGATCCGGAATTCTTGTTATACACGGTATCCAATGCCATTGTTATACTGTGCATAAATGTTTAATGCATGAAAACGAAAAATCTAATTCATCTCTAACTTTGGGCATTTTAGGTGACTATTTTAGTTATAGATGACAATTTTTAATTACTACACAAAAAACTACTCCGCGCTCATCCATTTCAGCTCCATTAACCCACTATGAGCTGTACCGACTACAGGGCATCTCGTACTGGGCATTGCGATGTACTTTGCGTTTAGTGATTCAGTTATTAAAACATATTGATGTCTGTGTTGCAAATCTGGTCATTTGTGAATTAAGCTTTTTTTTTTTTTTTTTTTTTTGCATTCTCGTTCGCAGGTATAGTTACCTAGACAATTACCAACGTAACTGTGCAAAAATATCAAATTTTGAAAATTGGGGGCGCTCTTCAAAAAATGTGCCAATATTGCTTTAAGTTTCACTCGTATGCTGATGATACTCAGCTTTTATTCGAGTTTAATCCAAAGATTCCAGATGATCGTGAGCATGCTCTTCGAGAACTTTCAAGCTGCATTTCTCATATAAACACCTCAAAAGGCTTCAGCGCTTGCAAAATAAAGCTGCGCGTTTAGTGTTCGCATACGGTCGTGACCACAGTTCATCGCAACTCTGGATCACTCTTCACTGGTTGCCCCTAAGGAACCTATCAGATACAAAATATATAAGTGTATAAGTCTCCTCACGGACAGGCTCCGTCATACCTTACCGATGGTCTAAATTTAATAATGTGTTGGACAGTAATTCTGAGAGTACAAGACGAAGGCTATGGTCTTCTGCTGATGTTACGCGGCTTGTTATATCTCGTATATTTGGAGACTGATCATTCAACGTCATTGGTCGTATCCCTCTGGAACAAGCTTCCGGTTAACATTGGAGAGATACCTTCCACCAGTTTCTTTAAGTTGCTCCTGAAAACATACTTATTTCCTGATGTTTAAAATTTTGTTAAAGGCTGACTCAGAGATTTCCAGATGAGGGCGCACTTAATTTTTAAACAAATCATTTTTTTTAACAAATACACAATGCTTGTCCATATACTAATCACTGTGTGAAATAACTAAGCTCAAATCGAAGTCCTTCATATACAGCCTGTCTCAAAAAAAATTGCAAGCGGAAAAAGGCCCTCTTTGGACAATTAGAAAATACGTTTGTGACATGATGCTTACATTAACGTCACGGGCCCAGTCTCAGCTTTCAAATGCCGTTTGTTCTATTCAATTTGCTTGCTTTAATCTCAAGATATGTTTAGTTAAATTGATGTAAGCACCATGTCACAACAGTATTTTCTTCAATTAGCAATATTCAATAGGGGTTCAGAATTACAAAGGATAAAGAGGTTGAATTATTGGATAGACTTCATCTTCGTTAATAAAAGTGGCCTTTTGTTGTTAACTAAACACATCTCGAGATTAAAACAAGCAAATTGAACAGAAGAAACGGCATTTGAAAGCTAATACTCTGCCCTTGACGGCGATATAAGCACTATGTCACAACACTTTTTTTCAAATTGTCAAAGATGGTACTTTTCACTTGCATATTTTTTTAGACAGGCTGTAGAAAATCACAACTTGGTAATAATAGACATTCCGATTCGGAATTCTGTTATACACGGTATCCAATGCCATTGTTATACTGTGCATAAATGCATGTGCATGAAAACGAAAAATCTAATTCATCTCTAACTTTGGGCATTTTAGGTGACTATTTTAGTTATAGATGACAATTTTTAATTACTACACAAAAAAATTATATTTTGAAATCTCTGAATCAGCCTTTAACTTTGGATTTATTATGCCGTAAGTCATGTTGTATATTCGTATAAAAGTATTTGTTGTTAGGCGATGTGTTCTCTGTAGAGCGCCATATAATGCATTTCTTTTCGACATTGTAGATTGGTATTACCAGTTTCCTCAAACAGCAATGTTGGACAGCAAAGTTGGGACAATTTACTCCGCGCTCATCCATTTCAGCTCCATTAACCCACTATGAGCTGTACCGACTACAGGACATCTCGTACTGGGCATTGCGATGTACTTTGCGTTTAGTGATTCAGTTATTAAAACATATTGATGTCTGTGTTGCAAATCTGGTCATTTGTGAATCAAGCTTTTACTTAAACGTGATATTGTTGAAAGTGAGTTTTAAAAGATGAAAGAAACATGCCCAAAGTTGCCACCTTTTCCATAGACAATAGTGTGAGTTGGCGATGTTTAAAACCCTTAGCCCGGATTTTGGGCTACTTCTAGCCCAGATTCGCTTCAGCGGTTCCATTGTTTTAGCGCAGTGAAGGTAAACTTTGCTGAAAGCTAGCGGGACATAGCAATTCTAGCCAGAGCCTGCTCTATATTTGTAGACATAATGTCTCGCTCGAGGCTGTTTTTCAATGAAACTGCAACCCGATATCAGCAGGTCTGCCGACGGGAGGCCAGTAATTGCCAATCTGTATCGCTAAAGTCCTTGGTGTGCGAGGCCAAGGAATCTGCCTAGCACGGATCCCGGTAAAGGGTTAACCTACGCAACAGTAACATCATTTGGGGCAAAAAATCTCCATAAGTGACTGAAGTCCACTGGCTCAAAATATGATTTTTGTAGCGAATGTTCCCTTTAATATGTGGCATGGAGAATTAGCGGGCGATGTAAACCTTGGAAATTTACATTGTGCAAGGTAAGGTGGTAATTACCTTCCACGCAAGACATAAAAATACGCACTTTATATTGTGAATTCCGGCAAAATTGCCATTAATACCATGTTTTCATCAATATCAAGGTCCTCTTACGATTTGTCTCAATTATGTCCACTCTAGCGAGGGCCGAATTCGCTTCGGGGAGGCGATAGGAGTAGCTCCTACAAATGCTTTGCTCAAAGGCTGCAGGCATGTATTAAAATACGTCAGAACTGGATATAGAAACTGAGAAACTGCGGCTACAAATAAATACGAGCTTCTAGTATTCACGAAATGTTACTTAAAAGAAGGCTATTTGTACGGTGGATAATGTTATCCTATATCACTTATACAATTTACATCTAGCCCCCATTTGAATGAAATAAAGTTACATTTTGGAAATGACGAAATGAAATCGTACAATTCCGTACAATGATCACAGCTGATATTGGGTGCACTGGCGGATCCAGGGGGTGTTTTTGGGGCGCCCCCGGTAATTTGGCAAACATCTTGTAAAATCAGCCATTTTTTTACCATAACTACCTTCCAGCCCCCCGGTAATTTTGTCATTTTTCAGGGCGTGGATCCGCTCCTGAGATGTAATGAACAAATAGGAAACTATTAATGAACGTACGTGTAATTTTATGTCGAAAAAGATTCTCTGTGCATGTTAGTTTATCTTGTTGGTTTCGATTTTTGTGTCTTTATTCTGTTTTCCAGCAATTAACGATAAACATTGTTTATCGAGTGAAAATCAGTTTATATTAAAAATATGTTTATGGAGCAAAAACAATGTTTTTCGAAGACCCGTGTTTACCAAGTGATTAACTATGTGTTTCAATTTAATGAACATAATTTTAAATAGATTTTTTTCGGAAACTGCGTTTACCGATGTGAAACTTTTTTATGGTGAACTTTTTTTTTATGGAAGACCATTTTTTTTTCGATTAAAGATACATTGCTTTCTTGATGGAAAAACTGTTTTTCAATGGGAAACATGATTGTTTCTTTTACAGAAAAGATTTTTTTTCATGGAAACATTATTTTTTAATGGAAAACATGCTCTTTCCGATGGAAAAAAAATCCTTTCGATGGATAAAATTGCTTTGAAACATGGTTTATCAATTGAAAAAAAAACCTTTTATCAAGTAAAAAAGTCAAGTTTACCGTTGATAAACGTGGTTTATTGGGGAATGAAAAAGTTGATCGGAAAGACTGTTCTTTGATAGATTAACACCATTTATTGGCGATAAAGTATGTTTTTCGAATTACTGAACATTAAGCAAAACAGCTAGCTTGTCATACACATTCGTATAAAGTGGGAGAAAGAACAACAATTAACACGTATCCTTACAGGCAAACACTCACATACACAAAAAACGCATAAGATATTATCAATATCACACCACGAATAAACACCTCCGTATTTGACAGATTTACCACTTCCATATCCTTTATTCTATCCTAGGTATGGTGTTTTGATCAACTTAGCCACAGGGCAATCCCCACTCAATTGCAACCACAAATAACAGCAAATCGTGCAATAAATGACCTTGTTATATTTTCTCTGTAGGGGCGTTATTCAAAAATTGGAAGGTGTATATATTTCGAAGTTTAACAGCTTGAATTTATCGAACTAGACAGAAGTCACTTAGTCGGTTACGTCCTCCCATTGCCTTATCGTTTTAACCCTTAGCCTACTTCAGTTACCGGTACCACCTTGCGATATCAACGCCACCAAACACCACTTGGGCGAATCGGAGTATATTTTGTCTTAATGTAAGATAAATTTCTACAAACATTAAAAACTAGCCATTTGTTCTCAGTATATAAGTTATGATCCAAAAAAACTTATTATGTCATTTCAAGCAGCTACATCCCAGAAAAGATACATTCTTCCGCCTGCGGATATACTCTGTAATGACGGGGAATCGTGTACGATAAATGACATTTACTGCCGGGACCGCAAACCTCGGGATGTTCTTTAAGTATGATGTGGAGAGAGAATTGACAAGGAAAAGCAGTATTTGTTGAGGAAAGGAACTGTTGCTCGTCTTCGAAGCAAATACTTTTGAAATATAACTCTCTAAGAGGATGAAGGCATTCTTAAATTAAACATAAAATTCAAGAGTAATGTCTTGGTATGACGTTACCCAATGCCATATAGGGCTTACGCCACATGCCTACCAATTTATATAAGGATATAATTTGTATACTTTTCGCGACAGAACGAATTTGAAAAAAGAAGAGAATACAGCAACAACAAAATGTGCCAGCATCGCGGTGGCTCTAAAAGAACAACAATAGTCATAATACTTAACGTCATAAAAGAACAAAAGTGATAACGTCAACGATGATTTTGATGATTAGCTTAAAGAAATACTTCTTTTCCTCTTTGGTGTCGTACAAAAGTTAACTTCTAAACCAAGACTTGGTTGTTCACCGACTGGGACAGGAGGCTAGTACCAAAAAAAAAAGTTTATATGGTTATCATTTTTCTGACACATTCAAATCAACGTTATTGGTATTTATTACTTCAGGTATGTACTTTCGACTGTTTTCTTCATCCGAATCCGCAAAGTTACCATGACTTTGGGTCACTTATGGCCAAGAATCGCTTCAGCGGTTTCATTGTTTTAGCGCGGTGAAGCTGAACCATTGCTAAAGCTAGCGAGAAATAGGCAACTCTCGCCGGAACCTGCCATTGATTTTCTAGTCACAATGTCTCGCCTCTAGGCTGTTTTGCAGTGAAACTGAAACCCGATATTGGCTGGTCTGCCCACACAAGTGTGCTGGAGGTCACTACAAGCCAATCTTTACCGCTAAAGTCAGTGGTGTGCGAGGCCCAGAAAATTGCCTAGCACGAGTCCAGGTAAAGGGTTTTAATGGAAACACCTTCGAAATACTCTATGATAATAGCAACGATCGGTAACCGAATTCTTGATTACTCCATCATACTTAATCAACCGGTAGGATTTCTTAGTATAGAACGATTTTCCACAATTCTGGAATTCATGAATTCCCAGAAAAAAAATCTTTTTAAACAAGGGTATTTCTTAATGAAAAGTTTACTTTGAAATATATATTTCACACCTTAAGTTTCACTTGTGTGCATCTGAGCTATCAGTACGCATCATTTCAAGACAAACGATTTTGAAAATACACTTGACTTACTGACAGTTCTAATTTTACCTCGAAATAATAGCACACGCGTGCGCAATCCTTGAATAAAGATATGTCAAGTGATTTAGCCGAAATATCAGGCGGCAATTAAACGCTGATGACATCAAAGTGTTGCTCCAATTTGCCTTTTGTAACCTAGGCGAGTCCACTGAATGTGTCTTCCTATACGTGAAACAAAGACCTTACGGATCAAAGCTGTCAGTACTTATCATCTGAATCTGATGAAATCTAGGTTTCAAGTTGCGTTTTATTCGTCTTTCATCCTCAGGAGGCTCACAATGTTTGCGCAATGAATATGGAACACTTGACTTTATAATGCCTTGGGCATCGCGATACCTGTTATAGCCACTGTGTTTGTGTGCAATTGTGCATTTGAGAGATATTTGATTTCAACTGTGCTGTAGCAAGAGGGAAAATACGTCCACAATAAACATTGATATGTGAATATTGTGACATTTAATCAACGTGTGAAAGAATGTAATTCTATTGCACTGAGTATCAATCTTGGGACGAAAGAAGAGATATCCATTCATAACGGCATCAAATTCTGAAATGTAAATGAAGCTCTTCGGGTATTCATAAAAGCATGAAATGGTGTGACAATGTTAAATTACCATGTTTACCAACGTCAGTAGACACCTGTGTGTGACAAATGTTAAGGTTTTTCGTGGTGTGGTTTATTTATATTAGTCCGCGCATTATAAGCGATTTATGAGTATAAACATCTGCTGTATTTTAATCTAATAACCAATATCAATATCATAACATTAAATATCAATTCTTTACTGTATGTCAAAATGGAATTCATCTCATTGAAATTATGTTCAGTGATATATAAAAAGTGATGTATGAATCCCATCATATTAAAGATGAAATAACTCGGGGAAAGAAGGGGGTTTGCGCGTACTTATATAATTACTCTTAGTCATTATAATATTGTATATTGTTTTGAGAAAGTGTAAAATTCCTACGTCATTGTTTCAAATTTGCTACAACAATGTCTTATTTTTTTATTATTACAAAGAAACTACACGTGGCATTTAAATATCTCAATAAATGTTCAATATGCTTACTTCATAGAGTGTTGACGATAAAAACGACCATTCCTTTGTGAACCGTGTATTTATCACAAAACTATATCACAAAACTACATCACGTGCTTCTTTTTAGGGTTTACGGTCGTGACGTCACTGCGGAAATATAGATCTATTCCCTACTCCTGGCGATTAATACGATAAAGTCAATTGCAAATAAAACCTGAATAGTACAATAAACTTTTTTATCATCAAAGAAATGGTTGAAGGTAGTCACCAATAGTCCTGACTCAAGTATAATGCTGGTACAATAATAATAATAGCAGAGATTTATCACTATGAGCTAGTAAAAGCTCAATTCCCTTGACACAGTTCAGTAGATTTCATTCACCAATGTATTAGAAAATACACCCCCTAGTTTTTGGGCATGATATATGATACCCAAATCACACGAGCTCAGTTCATGTCAATGTATGTACAAGTACAACCCACTAAACTGTATCCTTGGTGGAGAGCATATTGTAACTCATAGTGTATATAGCGTCTTATGCTATTGGCATCTAAGCGCTTTCACAAATGGCCGCTGATCACTGTGGCCCAACCATACCATAAACTATTTAGCAGCATTTCAAGGGATGCAGCAGATCGGGATCAGCGCTTTCCCTTATCAGCAAACATACATCGAGATAACCATCGCAGCTGGGACCAGCTTCCCAAATATCGCATGGGTAAATCGGGACAACCAAGCGGTTAATTTCTTGTCCAGGGAAATTACAAGATAGCTGAACCTCACAGGGCTCGAACGCATGCCTATACGCATGGATGAGCATACACTGGAGTCGAGCGCTTACCTGATTGAGCTATCTTGTCCGCTTGGTATGGTTAATGTGGTATTATGTGGAATTATATATGCAAATATTTTAAAGTTTATCTAAAGTTTTGGAGTTATATGCTAAAAACAGAAAAACAAATAAAAAGGGTCATTTGCAGTTGTACAGGAGTCAAATTTAAAAGTTAAACCGATTTGTATAAAAATGGTGCAAATTATTTATGGAGCTCATATGATTGAAATAAGGAATATTTTTAGTGTCTTAAATGCTTGCTTAACAAAGTAGGGAGAAACATGGTCAATCCCCATTGAATGTAATGGGCGCTGACCTCTGGGGTCGCCTACATTGGGAACTAAGCATTGAAGAGAGTCAAAACTATTGCTCAAAATCAGAGCAACTTTAAAATTTGACCCCTGTACAACTGAAATTGATCCTATTTATTGGTCTTTGCTGTTTTAACCTGTGTTTCCCATACTTTAAGTCGTAGATAGTACAAGCTATACCTTTTTAATCTTTATGGTTAGACAAATAACGTCACTTAAGAATCGCGTTCCAGGTGTCCTTGTCAGGCTGTCTACATATTGAATCACTCAAACCTTTTGTACTCGAGCCAACTGAAAGTACCCCATCACACAAGTATCTGGACATCGAAGCAACCAAAACAAACCATTTCTTTTCGCAATTTGAAGGGGCATTATTTTAATAACAATAATGATAATGATAATTGATAATAATTGTAATAAAAAATAATAAAATAACAATGCTACTACAACTAATGAAGTCATCTTCCTTATTTCTTCATCTTGTTTTCTAATATATATCAAATGATTTGCAGTTCTTTTCGGCTTATAATTATTTTGCATGTTTTCTCCTTATGGTTTACACACACACACACACACAAGTGTTGTAATGGAAATTAGTTCTCAAAAATTTCCACCCCAAAATTATATAATGAATTTGCTATTCAATTCATTCTTTCTGCTAAAAAATGCGAACTGGTTGCGTGTTACAAATTTAAACGCAACCATATGCATATTTGTTATTCTTCTTTCAGGTTGCCTTTTTATACTAAACAAATATTTAAATGTTCATCTGATTCAATATTTTGTTAGGTCAATGCTTTCAGTTTAGGAAAATTAGGTAATCAAAAATGGTTTAACCCAGAGGAACACTGTTGTCCTCGTGTAAAGAACGACTTCACAATGTGCAAACACCCCTTTCCCCACCCCACGATATTCTCATTACGAGGCAGATAGAAAAAATTCATCGATACCATAAAATGGGGAAGGCTGTAAAACAAACACAAAAATGTATACGTGAGCACTCATTTCAAGATTATTCTATCATTCAAAAGCGGAAATTGATTTTTTTTATTAATTTATGATTTTATTAGGAAATTCTGAGAACAAATAAAGTTAAGGTAGTGCTGGGGACGTATTGAAAATTTAATGTAAATGATATCTTATTGCAACACCAAACGGGGTGTAATCTCTTCTGAATAGTATTGTTATTTGAAAAAAATCTTCCCTCGAATTATACATTCTATTATAACCACAAGTGATCAGAATTTGCACTTTTGGTAAGGCCTTTTTCCTAGTTGGTGAGATTTTTAATATTCTTACTAAACGCCATTTGGTTTTTTTTTCATTTCTTTGTTTGGTGTTGAAAAATCTCTAATGGGTGGTTCTACCGTTGAGGATTTTAGTAAGAAAGAACACGACCTCGCGTCCACTTCTTTAGAGCATGTTTGGCATGCACACACTTCCGATTTTCCATGTTAAGTGTTAAACCGTCTTCTGATCAATTTAATGTCTTCTAACTTCCAACGTGTTAACGTCATGTCCAAACCTGATTTCAATTCCAAGCAAGTCTTGTTTATTGATATGATATTAGAAACGACATCCACGATGTTTTGAAAAAAAATTATAGTCCAGTAAATACATTTTAAGAGAAATCTTATAATCATTGTTTTAAACAAAACCTTTGTTCGGGTTTAATTGTCTTCAAGAAACTACATTTACGTAATTGGTCGTTGTGCTGCTATCAGAATCTATAATTACTATAGTAATATTCTATTACTATAAAAGATCGAACTTCGCCATGTGGTTTTTCCATGGCGGCGACATGTTGGACCCAGGAGTTCGCCATGTGAATGTGTAACCCTATCAGGTATTACCCTTCCCATCATGTCTCTCGATGGCTCGGGGTTTTGTATTCAAACTGCTGATAGAGATTTAGTTTCATTCTATAAAGATTTAGAACTTCGCCATGTTGTTTTTCCCTGGAGGCTGACATGTGACCAGGAGGTCGCCAGTGTTGAATGTGTACCCTATTCAGGTAATACCTTCCATCGTGTCTCTCGATTGCTCGGGGTTTTGTATTCAAACTGTGATAGACATGATTTAGATGTCATGAGATTGCAAAAAAACGTGGTAAACATAAAGGTAAAATGTTGGTAAAGTTAGGTAATGCGTATTGAATTCCCGATTGGGTTTGACCAAAGAGTAGGACTTTAACTGTGGGTACCATAGTCTAGGGTACGAGGTGGGTATCATATGTCGTGGCCTTGATTCCCATGGCCTTCGGAGTTTTTGACCTTGTGCTATTCTATGGTAAAAATTATTTATGTCTTGGTGATAAAAGAGAAGAATAAGAAGCCTACTGTTAAAACATTCAAATTGATTTTATATACGTATTTTAATTTATGAAAGACTTTCTAATTATCAACAACGTTGTTATTTTGACGCAAATTCGTGACCTTTTGTTCTCGCGTTAAATGTGATCGGTTTTGGCGCGTTGACCTCTTTGTTTAAGTTCTAAAATTATTTATTTTTGGAAACAAAAAAAATAGAGGATGAAAGATACTATATATCAGTTTGAACAATACGTTTAGCTATTTTTTGCCTATTCATTAATTAGATCTTGATCATTAACGTATTGTTGGAAGAAATAATTGGTGACCTTCCGCCTGACTATCCATAGAAACAAGAGGTCTGACTGTGTAGAGGTCAGTGCTGGACACTCGCGCACTGAATCTATGCACTCGCGTCTTGGTATATTTACTTTATGCTGTGGAGGTTCGAATGACAATGTGATATAAAAAATTTTAGGCCTAAGTAAATATACTTAGCATAATAATGTATTTAGCTCGCAGAGGAAAGCAGGTTGGTTATACTTAGCGATACTAATTTATTAGCTCGAAGAAAGCAGGGTCTGGTTTATAACCTGCAGGGCATGCAATAAAAAGGGGAGGCCCGATTCAAGGATTATAAAGATTTAATTTGAAGAATTGACCCCCGTGGGGGGGGGGGGGGTTGTCTCAACACAAATGACCAAAGGGGATGGTGCCAACAGGACATCGGGTCCCATTTTCAACCTTCTGGTATATCAATGATCCCTTTTTAATGCCAATTTGGTTTATAGCAATGGTCGGGTTTTTTTTTCAAAATTTTCTCATTGGCCCGATTTAAGTATATAAAGATTTAATTTGGATTAGAATTGCTCTCAGGGGGGTTCTCAACACAAATGACCATACGGGGGTTTCGTTACCACAGACATCGTTCCCATTTTCAGCCTTCTGGTATATCAATTTTTCATGTCAATTAATTTTTGGGTTTATAGCAAGGTGGTTTTCTTTTTCAAAGGTCTCTCAAATTTGTTGGAAAATTAGTCAAATTTCTCAATCGGAAGCCAAATCTTTAAAATGTGGAAATTAGTCAAATTCCTCAATCCGAAGCCAATAATTTGCTAAAATGCCCAACATTTTTAGAAATAATGGCAATTTGGGTTACGTTAAATTGGGCTAAAAAATTTCCATCGTGGTAGGCCTATAGGTTGGGTCCCCTTTGGCAAAAACAAAAGCATAGCTAGGGGTCCTACTTTCCAGCACTCCGGAGGACGTCCAACCCAAAACCAAACCCCATTGGAATTGCCTTTACCCCACCCAATCTGTTAAAGTTTCGCGCCCGATATGATGTGAGAGTATGTAGAGCAGAAGGTTTAGGACCCAAATAACTGCGACTTTCACAAAAACGAAAAAAAAAAATAAATAAAAAACAAAAAACAACTGATTCGCGGTCTCGGCTTTCGCCGCTCGCTATATTCAAAGAAGATAAGCTGGGGCCGCCGCATGACCTGTGACCTGCATTGTGACCTTTGATCTCTCAACATAGTGAGGATTCGCCATGGTGCACCTAGACAAAAGGTTTGGGTTCCAATTGACCTTCAAGTTTTCAATTTAGATCAATTTCCATTTTTCGACCATTTTTCAACTTGACCTCACATGACCTTTGACCGTCAAAATGGACATTTGACCTCATCAATTAGGGATCCCATGTTTCACCTATGACAGAAAGGGTTGGTGGTTCCATTGAAGTTAGTGAACTTTTCAATTGGGTCAATTTAAAAAAAAAACTTAACAATTTGTGTCACACCACACATCACACAAACACACACCACACATACATACACCACGCAAAACGGATTTGTAAGTGGTCCTGCCAGCTATAGCTGGCGGCCCACAAAAAACCGAGGGCTCTGAACCAGCGCTATATTTGTGCAATAGTAGCCTGGAGATCCACTATGCAAAATCCAAATAACGGGAATCGTAGACAGGAATGTATTACCCGGATCATTACAAAACCAAAGCTAACGAGAATCTTTTTTTTTAATTAAAGGGGTGTTCCGCATTTTGTGTATTGTGTTCTTCTCTACTTGAAATGAGGAGCTGGCACTTGCACATTGACACCCATCAAGTACCGTGGGAAACAAGCTCTTGTGGTTTTGATTGTAGACGCAAAATGCATTATTGCAAAGCCCTTTTTCATACGTGCTAATGGTAACACTAAAACGGCATTTTTTTTGTTATATCTTGGGAAATGGAATGGAATTAAGGGCTCCTCAAACTTCAGGACGACCAATGAGAAAAATACGAACTTTCATCTGATATCAAAATCGATACTACTTCCGGGTAAATCGTGGAGGGGTGGTCCAAAGACGATCGGAAACCACGCACCTTTAATTCTTTACACTTCATCAAACTTTGACCTCATTACAATATCTTCAATTTGTAGGTCTAATGCCAAAAATCAAGGTTGTTAAATCTATGTTAGGCGATAAGTCCTCAATGTTGGTTGCATTCTCATTTATGTCTACACGCGTGGTATATAGTGTGTGAAGCATAGTCAACAGGATTTTGTTGGAGAAATATAATGCTCTTTAAGTTTGCGTCATGTGCAGGAGTGATCAACCCGTTTAGTGACCCGCTCCCATTCAATCAGCTAGCGGTGCCCGCGCGAAGAGCGGGCAACCGCTAGTAATATTAAAGACGTAAATTGACCTTCAGGTTTGTGGAGACGCCAGTTGGTTGTGTGACCCTCAGATACCACAATACGAGGTGGCCTTTGCATAATATTACCCGAAATTACTCGCGATTGCTCAGTGTTATGTATTCAGGACTACTGATTTTATAAATGATTGTAAATTTCATTGGGATTGCAAAATAAAATGTTGAACGTATAATACTATTAAAGGACGTAAATTGACATTTCGGGTGGTTACTTTTTGCGTGGTTTGTGGGTAATCGTCTTAGGGTATGAGACAGACCGAATGGTTTTGTGCTACCACGTTCCCAGGCCTCCCCTTTTGCAAGTACTGCCGGTAATGTAGTGATCGGGGCACGGTAAATGTGATGTGGAAATATTGCGTGTAAATAACGACAAAACTTAATTGATGTGTATATTGCGTTTTGGGACCGCGCTGTGGGTTTTGGACCACTTATGGGATTGTTTTGCGTGGTTTGTAGGGGTTTGTGGGTAATCGCCATAGGGTTATCGAACGTGACTTGGAGAGAAGATGATGTCATTGTTAGAGATAGCCATTGTTGCGTGTTGCATGATACCAGTCTAAGTCAGTCAGGTGGTACTAATAATTAATACAGCAAACATTAGAGCCTCGGCGCAAAACACTCACAGGCTGTACGCAAAGTCAATTCTTTGTCAATACGTGACCTTAAAAATCGGATTAAAACAAACATGGTGCCACAAAACAAAGTATAGAAGGCTCTGCATATTTAATAATCGTGATGACATAAAGTCCTGACATGAGTTTTTTTTAAAAACGGCCCGGGAGGGGGGGTGGGGGCTTTTTCTTTTTTTAAACATGGTAAACATGAGTGTGTACGTTGATCCTATCTGTCCACACCGGGCTCATGTATCGTGTAAAAGGGTCGAGGTTCATTTTGGTCATATTTACTCAAAAAGATCGCAAAAATAAGAAACACAAAGAGAAAAAACACCAGCTGGAAAAAAATACTCTTTATGTTGTATTTTTAAGCATTGTATTCTGATTCTTGCAAACATGGCTGCCAAAAATGTTTCTCTTTTGTTTTTACAAGGGTGACATGCTACGTGAAATGCGGTTGTTTGAAATTGCGCAATTAGTCATATTGTGGTTACTCTCACACACAAAGAATTTATAAAAATACATTTACAGCAAAATATCTAAAAAATGATAGCAAAACACAGGATTTGGCTGTAATTTGAAATAAAGCAAAAAATACTGATACTATTGATGAAATTTTCAATATACGATTAAAATACTAAAAATTATATGAAAAAAAAGCTAATAACTGGTATTTTTTGTAGGAGAATGGCAGCAATCAGCCAACAAAACCCGAATACAGGTTTTCAAATTGCAATTCAAACGCACTCTATATTTTACAGTGTGATGTCGTTATATTTTATAAGAGACTGTATTACAATTGTAGAGGAATATGCACCGTAAAAGTCGTAGAAAATTTTTGGATAGTAGGCCCCACTCGCCAAATTCAATCTCGAATACTCACTGCTCAAAAAATGTTTTAATTGTTTTTACCGGATTATTTTTTACAGCATACATGTTAATAATAATCCTCAAATCAAAAACCAATTTTAAAACATACATATTTTCGCGAGACCAAAATTTATAATATTTGAAAATTAAGCCAGTACTGTAAAATTGATTAGATTCAAATGTACTAACCTTCATTATTTCACTCGCCGGTTGATCGCATATATGTCTTTCCATCGGCGCCTCGAACATCGGGGGGGGGGGGCCACTCTAAACATACGTTTCGTACACGCTTATCTGCCAACATCGGCTCATGTATTGTGTAAATGGGGAGTTTCATTTAAGCCATATTTTACTTAAAATATCAGTACCGGGGGGGGGCGGAACTTACATTCTTGAAGTGATAACGTATGTAAGGCGTTTTAAGGACCCTTTTCAGCACCGTTTGTCAACCCAAAGACCCATTTTTTTAAACCTCACCCAAAGACCCCCAATTTTTTTTGAAAATGTTACCATTGTCACCCCATGCAAAGGACCTATTTTAGGGGGGAACATTAAAAATCCTTTAGCCAAAGAACCATATTGTTTGAAAATTTTTCAAAAATCTCACCCAAAGACCTCAATTTTTGGAAATTTTGCAAATTTTTCACTCGGAAAACCCCTATTTTTGGGGCCATTTGGCTGTCTCTCACCCAAAGACCCATTTTTATCAGTCTCTGTCACCGAATTGCCCCTGGGTTTGGAAGCTCGAGCCCATATCCATTCCATATGTGAATCCCCACACCCCCCCCGATAAAAATAGAATAGATTTAAACAAAAGCAGTGGTAAAAAGCAAAATCACCTCCAACGTTGTATTTTAGGCATTATTTCTGATTTTTGCAACATGATCGCGAAGTTGTTGACACGGTGAATTAAAAGACTTTTAAACCTTTCCTTTCATCATCCCAATCTTTAAGATGATTTTCAATCTTGGTTTGTTTTAAGAGAGTATATGACAAAATATTGATATGGCCGTGGTGGATCTCAAGCTTGTTTTGGGTATAGGGACGGACGCGTACATGCCTCCGGGAAAATGTGGAAGTAGGGCCTATATCTATAGTGATTTCTGCCGAAAAAGGGACCATAATATACCACGCAGAGATATTTTTAAACTGTGACAATTTTGCCCATTTTTTTCAAATTTTGACCTTTTTCGCAAATTTGATTTTCAGATTGAGGAAATTGGAACTTAATTTTAAGAAATTGTTTAAGATTGAAAAAAAGATTACCATACCAAAATGGCTTAAAAGGGGGGGGTGGTGGTACGTAAGTTTATAATTGGTAGCCAGTATACGTTAGTGTTCAAAAATATACTGACCTTTTTCATTATTTCACTCGCCGGTGGACCGTATGGCTTTCCCATCGGCCCGTCGCCGAAAAAATTCCGGAGGGGGGCCAATCGAAAACCTACAGTATCGGTACAGCTTACATCTGCCAATATCAGCTCATGTATTGTCTAAAAAGAGGAGTTTCATTTAAGCCATATTTTACTCCAACAAAAAACATACTAATAGAATGGCAAAATAAAAATACAATAGATAAAAACAACAGCAGTGAGTGTGGTTACAAAAAAAGCAAAATCACCTCAAAGTTGTAATTGTAGGCATATGTTCTTGATTTTGAAGATTTGGTCATATTTACTGAAAAATTATCGTTTAGAATGGCAACCAATAAAATTACGATATATAAAAACATGCTAGTGGCAAAAAAGCAAAATCTACCCTCTGTTGTAAGTCAGGGTTTGTAAGATAAATTGTAGTTTTAGGCATTAGGCCTATGTACTTGATTTTTGCAACATGACCGCGAAATTGTACTTACAAGGCCGGCGACTTAAACGACGACTTCGAATTTTAAAATCCTTCCCTCATCCCAATCTTTATAGCATTTTCAATCTTTGGTTTTCAGAAGAGTACCAATGACAAAAATTGATATGCAGGGGTCTCAAGTTTGGTTTGGTAGCGGGACGGAGGTACGTGCCTCCAAGAGTCTGGAGGTAGGACCCAGATCTATAGTGATTTTGCCGGAAAAAGGAACCAATGCTAGCTACCATGCAGATATGCCAGTTTTTGGCCAAAACATTAACGTATGGACACTTTTCCTCAAATGGTTACCTTTTCAGCAAATTTAGATAAATTTGCTGTAGATGAGGAGATCGGATTAATTTTTTAACAAGTTGTCAAAAATTTGGAAATTTTTTAATTTTATGATTGTATTTGTGCTTGGAAAAAAAAAAAACCGGGGTATAAAATATACCAGAAGAACTTATAACCAGAAGACTAAATAAAGCTCCTGTGCCCGAAAGGAGCAAGAATTACTCAAATAACTGTACCACTTACTATATGGTTATAATTCACGTTGAGTTTCAGTCTGGAAATAGTCTTTCAAATGACTTTGTTTGAATTTTACGCGAAGGGCACTAAAAAAAGCAATTCTCTTCCGATCAGGAAACCGTATGAAAATATGGGGTTAAGGCTGTGGTGCTTTCAAAGTAGGGGCATTCGGTGTGATAGCGAACGTGCCAAATCGGGTTCTTGGGTGAAAAGCAGACAAATTAACCAAGGGGTGTGATTTGTTTTGTGTGGAAGGACATCGCCGGATAAGGAGAGAGGAGAGGCCCTACCCTCTATAATCATAATAGTTATATGCACATCAAGTTTGAGTTGGTGTTTTACAACTTACTTAAATATACGCAATGTGTTTTTATCCCCAAAATCCACTTGTATCAAGAAAAAAATGAGAAAAGTCTGAGAAACTTCAGGGGCATGCTCTTGGAAAAAAGCAAAGCTTAGAAGTATTCCTCCCTTCCAATGGGACCATTTATTAATTAAATGAAGAAGAAAACAGGACAGATTGTTGCATAGCTACCCTTTGTTATGGAGCTTTTAAGTGAGGTCTATACATGCCTTTTGCACCTTTATCAGCTCAAAGAGGCTACACGAGGCAGCCCTTAATAAACGATACCCAAATACCATTAGCTTTTGCTACTGAGATTTGGATTATATAACTGTCTTCACACAAAGCAGACACTGGAATACAACACAATGGCCCATGACCGCGCTATTTATATCACAGGCAAGCTAGCTAGCACTAATGAGCTAATAAATCCACAATTCCCATGGCACAGTTCAATAGCTTTCATTACCCTTGTATTGAAAAATCTCACCTTGTATTTTGTATGATTTGATTATACCAGGATATGCAGTGGTCAGCTGTTGAAATAGTACCACCAAGGCTTCTGAACTGATCCAGTGATAGATTAGCATGCTACCAAATAGTGATGTGTGGTATGGTTGTATGTAATACGGTGTGTGGTTATGGCAATTCCATTTTAGTGTTCAGGCACCCAAGAAAACCAAAAATGCAAAAAATGAGGTCTTTCCCCCCAAGACCAGAATGCCATTCACATATATGTTTCTAAATATATAAACGACATCCTTGCAAAGCGGCATCGTGGTTATTGGGGGGGAAGCGGTCATTATTTGGAAATTCAATTTACCCTTGAAGCTGTTGTATTATAATTTTAATAAAACCGTCTTTTAGGGAATTTGTGTAAAGTGGGAATGTTTTGAAAACCGGGCCAAAAGTTAAAACTTTGAACATGTCCCTTTAAAATGCGAATGTTTCAAGTCACTGCTATCATGAACAACTACAGAGGGTACTCCATTCCTTATCCGGCGAGTCATTTTCTAAAATTTTAAAAAAGGGGGGTTTTGGGTTAAAAATGTGGAAACATTTCTAAATTAGAATTTCGCGGTTCTCGGCTTCGGCTTGCTATATTCAAAGAATATAAGGTGTTGTCGCCAAGTTATCGCGTAGACGTTTCATAGATAAGTTCCATGGATGCAAAATGAGGTATTGCAATTGATTCCGTCATGCGCAGTGTGACGTTGTGCAGTAGCGCTTGGCGGAACTAAATGGCACTCCTCATTTTGAATCCATGGGACATTCTATCTGGAACGTTTCTACCAGCTTATCTTACAAATGACCTACATGGAACCCTTTGACCTTGGCACATGACTCTGTTGACCTCATCAACAAAGAAGGGATCCCAGGTGGCACCTGACCCAATGAGAAACTTCAAACTTTTCAATGGAGGTCCGGTTTACATTTTAGTCTTTTTTACAATTGGCCTCACATGACCTTTACCTTTGACCTTGGCAGTGGAAATTTGACCTAATAACATATGAGGGATCCCATGTTGCACTTATGACACAAGTTTGGTTCCAATGAAACTTCAAATTTCAATTGAGTCAATTTAAAAATAAACATTTTATTACACATACATACACACCCACACATAACACGCACAACGGATTGCAAGTGGTCCTGCCAACTATGCTGGCGGCCATACATGTATTGGGTGATGAAAAATTTTCGAAAAAAAAAAAAACGGAGTTTTGGATGGTGATGGTTAAAATTTTCAAACAAAAATACAGGGCATTGGGTGACACATAGACCCTTGGCCGTGTGTAAGGTAGTAACGAAGAATCCATCTGTGGGTGTTGGTCTCTCAGTGCCCTTAGCCCCCTAGGATGGCCCCGTACGGGCCCAGTGGGGTAGGCAGCAGTTCTGAGGGGAAAAAAAGCGTGTTCAGGGGGAAGTAAGGCAGGCAGAAAATTCAAAAGAAACTGATTTTTTCCCGATTAACCATAATCAATTCACGATTTTGACCCTCAATTTCTTCCCCTATGTTCCGACCACAGCTACGCCACTGAGGGTCTTTGGGTAGGCCTACATGCGGGTTCCTTGGCTTGCACTAAATTATGCAGTAAGGTCGAGATCCTGGCTTCATAGCTCTATTTTGAAAGGGGGGGTGATAAATCTTGATAGCATCTTTAACTAACAACATTGCGGCATATAAAGGCAAAAATAAAGGAGAAGGTGGGAAAATATTGTTTGTCTCAGAAGTTTTGGGTTATGTGAAGAGTGATCAACCCGTTTATGGTGACCGCTCCCTTCAAATCGATAAGCGTTGCCGTAGGTATCACACTAAAACCATTACCTCCGTATTCATGGCAATTTGAGGGGATTTATCACTTTTGTTGTCCTTCAATTCTGTCCGTCCCTGTAAAGCACTATCAAGCGATTTCTCACAATGTACAACAAAATCGCGCCCTATGTTTTTTGTTTTTTTTTTTTGCTTTGTTGTATTGGGAAATGTTGTATTGGAAATGGTTGTAGTTAAGACCCCCAGTAAGTGGTAGCGTAACACGTCGTATTTGTCAATAAATGCATGACCTTTATGCTTTGTTTACTAATAAAAGCGGGTCAGACTTGTAGGTCAGAACACGCTATTATGTATAATTGAGGACGCTTTAAAATGCTTTAAGTGTCGTTTTTCACAAAGATACAGTATACATATAGGGTGTTGATTATGACCTATCAGTAGCCCCAAGTGTCGAGGACAAAATCGCATTTGAATTGTGGAAATAAAAAAAATTACTGGGAGTGGAAGTAATAAGTTTTATGCTGTTTCGACCGAAAAGAGGTTCTTATAGATAGCGAGGCAAAACGTTACGTCAGCTTTAGAAATTCATCGTCTCGCTAATGTTTTGCCGACACAAAAGAAACACATAGAAGTACCAACAATAAACAAGCATGGTGCTCGCTTCTTCCACATAATGTGGTGGTTGCCGCTTTGAATATACACTAATCGGTTTGAGTGATACAAATTGATGTATGTGTTAGAGGAGGACAGGTGTAATAATAGTGCACCTGGATCATTGGTCTCATTACTCCTTTTTCTCATAATGCAATGCGGCGCTTAGGTTGTGAAAAGATGTATCATTGAGGCGGTTTATTTAAATCAAGAAGAGCAGACGTTCATTTCATTCGTCCTGTGTGGCCATGGGTAGGACAAAAATTTAACCACCCAATAGCACCCAACATACATCAACAACTAGTAGTTTTGCCGATTGTTTGTATCGAATGGACTATGTGGTGTATCCCGCACCCAAACTAATAATTATTCCGTGGCAATATTCAAAATGTACAGCACCCAGCACGGACGACTTGTTTTGAATGGGCTTCACCCCCTGGTTTTCGACCAACTTGACCGCCCGCAAATCCCAACTCAATTACAAAAACCAAATACCATAAATTCATGTAAAACATTACCCTTGTGTATTTTTTCGGAGGGTCGTATAAAATGGGAAAGTAGCTATTTCAACGTTGAACTGAAATTTATTGAAACGAGACAGAAGTCACCTAGTCTGTTATCCACAACGATATTCGATTGCATAAAATGAAGGTGCCTGCCCTGATCTTTTTAAACCACTGGCTTAATTACTTCGATACCATGTACAAACAAGACACAATTCGAATCAAAAGCAAATAACAACACCACCAGATTGAGTTGGTTAAATCTGAGAATTCGTTTTTATTAACGTCAGATCAAGCAGCTACATCACAGTTAAGATACATTTTCCACCTGCAGACGAAGTAATGACGAAGATTTGTGTACGATAAATAACATGCATTGTCTGGAACCAAAACCTGAGGACATTCTTAGTATGATGTGGAGAGAGAATTGACAAGGGGAAGCGGTAATTGTCGAGGAAAGGAACTGTTGATGTCTTCCGAAGCAACTATAACTCTCTATGAAGATGAAGTTATTCTTGAATTAAACATAAAATCAGGAGCAATATCTTGGCATGACGTTACCAAATGGCGTATAAGGCTTACGCCACTTGCTTGCCAAATATTTAAGGCCAATATAATTTAGCCGATTTTTATATGCGACTCGCAATTAGTTGGTAAAAACAAAAACAAAGAAAAATAATCAGCGAAAAACACACAATATATTTAATTAACATAGTGGTGGCTTCACAATAACAGTAACAGTGATAATGTTGAACTTCATGATAAGAACAATGGTAATAACCATTATGATGATGTTGATGATGATGATGATGATGATGATGATGATGATGATGATGACGATGATGATGACGAACTTTGTGATAAGAACAATGGTAATAACAATTATGATGATGATGATGGTGGTGGTGATGATGATAATGATGATGATGACGATGACGATGATGATGATGACGATGATGATGACGATGATGATGACGATGATGATCATGATCATGATCATGATCATGATCAATATGAATACTTCTGTACTTCTTTTACACTGCTAGAACGGTTGTTCCCAAAACGGGGTGAGCCATGAACAGCTCTTTTATTGGGTAAAGATTCACCCAACTTGGGTAAAATTAGGTAAAGTTTAAACGAATTTTATCCAAGTCGGGTAAATATTTACCTTTATAATATAAGGGTTGTTCATAGCTCATCCAGTGGTAAATATTTAGCTAATTTACCCAAGTGGGGTAATATTTACCTAATAAATGGGTTTTTCATACCTCACCCGTGTTGGGTGAAATTTTCTAATAGTGCGGTGTTACAGTAAAATAGACGTCCAGAATTGTAATATTAATTTGATTTTGCGAGTTCTTTACAATTTAAATGACACTACAAATTACTTCTGGATACTCAAATACACAAATATATCTTTCGCGGGCTGCTCAGTGCGGTTTACTAAACGTTATCGATCCAAGTTTTCTAAATCTCATGCAAATATCAGAAAGGTGTTCCGAGCTATAACTTAAAGTGTCCCATTAGCGTCTCATAAAAATAGAATTGAAAGAAATTTAACAAATTGATTGCCCTTGATCTTTAGTAATCGATGTAAGTGATTGAGGGAAATGCGATAAAAGTTTTCTGCTCAATACGGACCATTGTTAGCTTTGGTAATTCTTTAAATTAAAAGCCACCTAGCGAATATTTGAAATACTCCCTGTTGCGATTAGGGCATTGCTTAAGTTACATTACTGGTAGTCAAGATCTAAGGCATGGGTGAATGCTTACATGAGGGTTGTATTCAATATTATTTTAACTTATATATAGTAGAACAATAATAGCACTAAATTATTTTGTCATCCTTACATTTGAGATATTGTTTTAACACGTCATTAGTTAGCACCTTAAATGCAATCTCCTTCAAAATAGTCATATCATTTTTTGCCTTTGCGATGCCGAAAGAATGTGTTAAAGTTTACATAGTGCCATAATTTATAATTGCATTTATTAATGCTTATAAGTATTATTATTTGGCAACTAATTTGAGCCTATGACAGCGATTTCTCTGTTTAAAGAAAAAATATACCTGGAATGACCTGTTTATTTTTGTTATCCAGTCCGCGCATTCCTAACTTTCATTCCTAAGTTAGCACGCTTAAATGCATATCTTTAAATAGGCATATTAGTTTTTTGCCTTTGCAATGCCCGATAAGAAGAATGGTGTTAAAGTTACTATAGTGCCATAATTTAATGCATTTAGTTATGCTAATTAAGTATTATTATTTGCAACTAATTGACCTATGACAGCGATTTGGGCGCTGTGTAAAAGAAAAAATATCTCCTGGAATGCCTGTTTATTTGTTATCCCGCGCATTCCTAACTTTCATTTACCTTTTTTATTATCTTCTTGTTTTTCCAGCATTATATAATTATAATAATAATTATTTATAATTATATATAACCCTCGTCTTACCAGCCTTTTTTTGACCAGTTTACCGGGTGTGGGTAACAACCCCCCGAGATCGTTATAAGCACCCGATGCTTATGCTTTTGATACCACTGGTAGCTATGGTCCTTCTCTTTCCATTGAATACCAAAATAATTACCAACACCCTATACGGCGTTACAATGACGTCATCAAGTCGCGTTCGGCAAAATTGAATTTTCCACAGAAATAGGCGAAAATTCCAATTTTGCGCTAAAAAATCTAGGAATAAATCGGATTTTCATCAACAATCGGTTTCAGCTCTAAAGGATGTCAATTGGCTATTTTACAATAAATATGGGTGTTAGAGCCATACTGTGCATAATAGTTTCAAAAATGCACCATAAAAAAAACCTTGGTGCACCACCACCCCCCTAAACCCTTCGACTTTGACGGGCATACCCTTACCCCACCCCGTGAGGTGATACCTTCACATTTTTTTTTTTGCTAAATGACCGAAAGGATGAGAGAACAATTACTATTACCTTTTTACGAAAGATTTTGGCATTAGCGCACGCTTAGCGAATTTCAATAGGGACCCCCCCCCCCCCCTTGGTAACGAGGTTTAATCATTTGAAAACAAATATTTCTGAAATGTTTTAACTACTACTCAAACAAACACATCTATGGTTTATAATGCATACTAATGCTTGTGTTCCAACCAATTCGATAAAACGAATTTTCAAAGCCTCGTTAAAACCCCCTCTTGAATTCATAATCCCCCAAGAACTATTTAAACAAATATCCAAAATTTTATATAAAGGATAATTTCATGTATTTTCACACCTTTGTGTATTTGGCGCTTATAATTACAAACCAAACGATTTTAAAATACACTTGTCTTTCTAAAACTACTGAACAGTTCTAATTTTACCTCGCAAAAAATAGCACAGAAGCGCGTAATCCTTGGATGAAGATATGTCAAGTGATTTAGCCAAAATATCAGGCACCAATTAAACGCTGATGACATCAAAGTGTTGCTCCCATTTGCCTTTTGTAACCTAGGCGAGTCCACTGAATGTGTCTTCCTATACGTGAAACAAAGACCTTGCGGATCAAAACTGTCAGCACTTATCATCTGAATCTGATGAAATCTAGGTTTCAATTGGCGTTTTATTCGTCTTTCATCCTCAGGAGGCTCACAATGTTTGTGCAATGAATATACACTGTCCTCACAGAGTGATAACCACAAAACGAACCTTTTTTCCCCTAGTGCAGTGTGTTTATCACAAAATCACATCAAGTACTTTTTGTGTCCCGGTTTACGCCCGTGACGTCACTGCTGAAATATAGATCAATCCGTTCAGTTAAGTGATGGATTCGATAAAGTCAACGATAACTTGGGAGCTTTTACAATCAACGAGCTAAGTTCTTGGGTAACTCAAATCATCTATGGACCTTGAGTCAAAAGTCTAGTATGAATAATAATTATGGTAGAGATGTGTCAAAAATACCCCCACCCTTTTAGGACCCATCTAATGTTTTCCTCAAATTTAAGGCTACCACTGTGACATACCTCCAACAAAATTAAATAAAATCCACTATACTTTTGTACTTTGGGGTAAGATTTCCGGTTTTTATGGCACGTCCTCACGAAGATAAGAATATAAAGGATATCCTGAGGTTTATGTTATTTATCGTCTACAATTCTTCATCATTAAAGGGTATATCTGCAGGTGGAAGACTGCATGAAATTAACACAGTAATGCATGTTCATATGATGAAATATTAAAAGAGATAAAAAGGTCAGATTTTATTTTTTGTAGAAAATGATCTTACGTTAATAAAAACAAATTCTCAGATTTAACCAACTGGTGTTAATTACTTTGATATCGAAATGTGTCTTGTTGGTACTGGTAACAAAAGGAGGCAGGGGGTAGGACACGATATGTTCGATTTGGGCAATGGGTATTTCCATGCCTAAGAAAAATGATGCTCCGTGGACAAGTCTGTTATGCTAACTTATTGTTCAGTGGACCATATCTTGAGAACCACTCAACTCAACCAAAAATAATATAATGATTTTTTTTCAGGCAAGATGCTCAATTACCCATTCTTTATGATAAAATAAAATCCACATATATCAAATTTAACAAAAGTGGAAAAATATCACTTTCATTTTGGGTAAAAACACATGATGTAGTTTTTCCTCCTTATTCAGATGGTGACCTGAAATCATTTTGGCCCGATAAGCTTGACGACATGATATGTTTCAACCTGATACATGACACGAGATCTTGTGTGTAATTGAAGAGACAATTGCAATTTGAAGAGACGTTATTATAACAACAATAATTATAATGATAATTGAAAATAATTGTAATAAAAATAATAAAATGATAATAATACCACTAATAATAAAGTCATCTTCCTTATTTCTTTATCTCGTTTTATAACATACATCAATTGATTTGCAGTTCTTTATCTGCTTATATTTTTTTCATATGTCATTTCCCCTCATGGTTTACACCCCCCAAAACACACACACACACAGTGTGGTTATGGAAATTATTTCTCAAATATTTCCACCTAAAACAATACAATGATTTTGCTATTAAAATCGTTCTTCCTGCTAAAATTGCGGACTGGTTGCGTGTTACAAATTTAAACTCTACCATATACAAATTTGTGATTCTTCTTTCAGGTTGCCTTTTTATACTAAACAAATATTTAAATGTTCATCGGATTCAATATTTTGTTAGTTAATGCTTTCAGTAGAAATTATGTAATTAAAACTGCTTTAACCCGAGGCACACTGTTGTACCCCTGTAAAGTACGACTACACAATGTGCAAACATCCCTGTCACGATATTTACGAGAGCAGATAAGAAAAAATATCATTGTAACCATTCAAAATTTGGGACTGCTAAACAAACACAAAATTTATACGTGCTCATTATCAAGATTATTCTCTCGTTCAAAGCGGAAATTTGATTTTATTAATTTATGATTTTATTAGTGAAATTCTAGAACAAAATAAAGTTAAGGTAGTGCTGGACTATTGAAAATTTAATTTAAATGATATCTTATTGCAACACCCAACGGGTGTAATCTCTTCTGCATATAGTATTGGTTATTTGAAATAAAATCTTTTCTCGCATTATAGCATCAAATCTATTTATAACCACAAGTGATCAGAATTTTCACTTTTGGTAAGGCCCTTTTCCTAGACGTGTGAGATTTTTTTATATTCTTACTAAACGCCATTTGATCTTTTCTTTTCATTTGTTTTGGAATTTTAAAAATCTCTAATGGGTGGTTTTACCGTTGAGGATTTTAGTAGCAATCGATATAAGTGATTGAGGGAAATACGATTAAAAGTTTTCTGCTAAATACGAACATGTTATTTGTGATAATTCGGTAGACGTTTCATAATTTATAGAAGTCCCAAGCATGCAAAACTGGGTATTGCTATTGATTCCGTCAAGTGCTATTGCACAAAATCATACAGCGCATGACGGAATCAATTGTAATTCCTCTTGGGACTTCCATGAAACGTTTACCGATAATTCTTTAAAATGCAACCTGCAATATTTTTAACACTTTTAAGTGCACGGGGGGGGGGGGTCCATAGTATCCAACATTTGATTTTTTTGCGATTTCTCGTTTTTTTTTTTTTTTTTTTTTTTTTTTTTTTTTTTTTTTTTTTTTTTTTTTTTTTTTTTTTTTTTTTTTTTTTTTTTTTTTTTTTTTTTTTTTTTTTTTTTTTTTTTTTTTTTTTTTTTTTTTTTTTTTTAATTAAAGTAATTAAATCTTGGGATTTATTTGCTTAGATATATACCTTAGGAGGCAATTAATTAATAATTAATAATACTTAAATCAAATAACCTTTTATAATGCTGAATAGCATCAATTTTTAATTTGTATGACCATGCTCTTAACTGTGTAAGTCTATGGAAAGACCAAGGTGAATTTGAAGTTTCTAAGAAAAATACAAGATGGTATAAATTTGGCTATATTTTGCAATAATTATTTTAATTGGTTATTCTAGAGTAGATCTAAGGAATTATTTTGGTTCAAAACCTTATATTGTCAAACTCACATGGGAAAGTGGTTATCTGGGTTGGGTGCCTAGGACCCCCCCCCCCTTGGGCACTAACGGAAGTTTTTTTAGCTTGGGCACTTAAGTGTTAAATAATTCTAAACGCCATGTTGCGATTAGGGGATGTGTATGTGCTTAAGTTACATTACTTGTAGTCACGATCAAAGGCATGAGTTAAGGGGGAATCCTAGTCTCAAAGGTGGATTTTTTTCAGAATTGAGATTTTGACAAAAAACTGTTCCTCTAAGCCTCAGCTCCAAATTGCTTTTTGTTTCATCTCAATAGGATGAATACTTTTTGAGTTATCGCAAATTACATTTGTGTAATTACATTTGCGTGACTTACATTCTCAAACTTTAGTTGCGTTTTTCTCCATATTTGTTTTTTCACATTTTTCACCACGGGAACAGTCATATCTCAAGAACCATAGGGGGTAGGCACTTCATTTTTTCACTGTTTTTTCTCTATCTTTAGGAGCACACAATGAACCAAAATTATTAAATTCAACCCTTGGGAACATGTTCATTTGATCTTTTGACCAAAACCATAATTATGGTTTCTGCTGCTTTAGATGTAACCAGGCCTTTATACTGCTTACTATGCTACTATGTAGTATCTTTTGGTTCATTGACTAGCTTTAAATCTCAGCTCCAAATTGCTTTTTGTTTCATTTCAATAGGATAAATACTTTTTGAGATATTACTGTTCCCGTATTGACACTTGGCAAATTTTACAATCCAAGTTGGCGGCCGTTACCGTGGCAACGGGTCACATGTTCCGACATTTCGCATGTTAATTTTATGCAACAAGGATTAGGGTATGCATACAAACATTAACACTTGAGATACTACTTCTGATTAGTGAGAAAAAACATTTTTTTTGAAATGTGTGGTTCGGACTAGGATTCCCCCTTAATGCTTACATAATATATTGTATTCGTATTATATTACATGTAGTATATCAATAGATATAGCACTACATTATTTTTCTCATCCTTTAAACATTTTGAGGGATATCGTTTTTACACGTTATTAAGTTTGCACAAGTAAATGCATGCCGATAAGAAAACGTGTTAAAGTTACCAGTGGCCTAATTTTTGCATTTATTTGTGCTAATTAAGTATTATTATTTGGCAACTAAATTAAGTATTATTATTTGGCAACTAATTTGGCCTATGACAGCGATTTCTCTATGGAAAAGAAGAAAATATACATGGAATGATCTGTTTATTTTTTATCCCGCGCATCAGTTACTTTCATTTACCTTTTTCTTTTTATCTACCATATCATTTTACGCATTATATATATTTATATATAATAATAATAATATTATAATTATAATTATATAATTAAAAATTTGAAACAAAATACTTCTAACTTTTTTTTTTTTTTTTTTTTGGAAAGACCAAGGTGAATTTGAAGTTTCTAAGAAAAATACAAGATGGTATAAATTTGGCTATATTTTGCAATAATTATTTTAATTGGTTATTCTAGAGTAGATCTAAGGAATTATTTTGGTTCAAATCCTTATATTGTCAAACTCACATGGGAAAGTGGTTATCTGGGTTGGGTGCCTAGGACCCCTCCCCCCCCCCCCCCTTGGGCACTAACGGAAGTTTTTTTTTTAGCATTGGGCAGCTTAAGTGTGTAAATATTCTAAAGCCATGTTGCGATTAGGGTATGTGTATGTGCTAAGTACATTACTTGTAGTCACGAATCAAAGGCATGAGTATGCTTTACATCATATATTGTATTCGTAATTATATTACCTTTAGTCTATCACTAGATTTGCACACTACATTCATTTTATTTCTCATCCTTAAAAACAGTTTTAGGGATAATCGTTTTTACACGTCATTAAGTTTGCACAAGTAAATGCATGTCTTCAAATAGTCATATCTGTTTTGCCTTTGCGATGCCGATAAGAAAACTTGGTTAAAAGTTACCATGGCCTAATTTTTGCATTTATTTGTGCTAATTAAGTCATTATTATTTGGCAACTAAATTAAGTATCATTATTTGGCACTAAGTTGGCCTATGACAGCGATTTCTCTATGGAAAAGAAGAAATACATGGAATGATCTGTTTATTTTTTATCCCGCGCATCATAACTTTCATTTACCTTTTTCTTTTTATCTACCATAATCATTTTAACTTCATTATATATAATTTAATATATATAATATTAATAATCTTATAATTATAATTAGAATAATAAAAATTTGAAACAAAATACTTCTAACCGTTTAAATTTGTCCAGCCCCCCCCCCCCCCCCCCCCCCCCCCCCCCCCTCATACTACGCAAACAAACACTATCGAATTCTCTCTTGTTAGAAGTAGCAACTGGTAATCGAATGCTTGATTGCTCAACCAGTCGGAAAGAACGATTTTTCAAAGGCTCGCGAATCTAGAATTCATGAACCGTCAGAGAACTATTTTTAAACAAATCTAGTATTTTATATAATATTTCACACCTTAAAAAAACCGAATAGTTCCGGATTTGTGTATTTGCGCTATAATTACACACCAGAACGATTTTAAAATACACTTGTCTTTCTAAACTACTGACAGTTCAAATCTTAACCTCGCAAAAAATAGCACAGGCGCGCGCAATCCTCGGATGAAGATATTCAGTGATTTAGCCGAAATATCAGGCGGCAATTAAACGCTGATGACATCAGAGTGTTGCTCCAATTTGCCTTTTGTAACCTAGGCGAGTCCACTGAATGTGTCTTCCTATACGTGAAACAAAGACCTTGCGGATCAAAGCTGTCAGCACTTATCATCTGAATCTGATGAAATCTAGGTTTCAAGTTTGCGTTTAGTCGTCTTTCATCCTCAGGAGGCTCACAATGTTTGCGCAATGAATATGGAACACTTGACTTTATAATGCCTAGGGCATCGAGATATCTGTTATATCCACTGTGTTTGTGTGCGATTGTGCATTTGAGAGATATTTGATTTCACATTTGTTGTAGCAAGACGGAAAATACGTCCACTATAAACATTGATATGTGAATATTGTGACATTTATTGCAACGTGTGAAAGAACGTTATTCTATTTCATTGAGTATCAACATTGGAACGAAAGAAGAGATATCATTCATAACGGCATTAAATTCTCAAATGTAAATGCAAATGAAGCTATTCGGATATTCATAAAAGCACGAAATGGTGTGACAATGTTAAATTACCATGTTTGCTAACGTCAGTAGACTCCCTCGTGTGGCAAATGTTAGGGATTGTTGTGGTGTGTTTTATTTAAACCGTTCATTCTCTTAAGCGATTTTGAGATTAAACAACGTATTGTAATTTACAGGTGCAACAGAGTTTTCAAGTCATCCCTATTTTCTGTGAGGTGCGAGTTTCATGAAGATTTACGCACAATAGATATTTATATATAATAATAATAATATTATAATTATAATTATATAATTAAAAATTTGAAACAAAATACTTCTAACTTTTTTTTTTTTTTTTTTTTGGAAAGACCAAGGTGAATTTGAAGTTTCTAAGAAAAATACAAGATGGTATAAATTTGGCTATATTTTGCAATAATTATTTTAATTGGTTATTCTAGAGTAGATCTAAGGAATTATTTTGGTTCAAATCCTTATATTGTCAAACTCACATGGGAAAGTGGTTATCTGGGTTGGGTGCCTAGGACCCCTCCCCCCCCTTGGGCACTAACGGAAGTTTTTTTAGCTTGGGCACTTAAGTGTTAAATAATTCTAAACGCCATGTTGCGATTAGGGGATGTGTATGTGCTTAAGTTACATTACTTGTAGTCACGATCAAAGGCATTAGTTAATGCTTACATAATATATTGTATTCGTATTATATTACATGTAGTATATCAATAGATATAGCACTACATTATTTTTCTCATCCTTTAAACATTTTGAGGGATATCGTTTTTACACGTCATTAAGTTTGCACAAGTAAATGCATGTCTTCAAATAGTCATATCTGTTTTGCCTTTGCGATGCCGATAAGAAAACGTGTTAAAGTTACCAGTGGCCTAATTTTTGCATTTATTTGTGCTAATTAAGTATTATTATTTGGCAACTAAATTAAGTATTATTATTTGGCAACTAATTTGGCCTATGACAGCGATTTCTCTATGGAAAAGAAGAAAATATACATGGAATGATCTGTTTATTTTTTATCCCGCGCATCAGTTACTTTCATTTACCTTTTTCTTTTTATCTACCATATCATTTTACGCATTATATATATTTATATATAATAATAATAATATTATAATTATAATTATATAATTAAAAATTTGAAACAAAATACTTCTAACCGTTTAAATTTGCCAAGTCATACTACTCAAACAAACACTATCGAAATTCTCTATGGTTAGAAGTAGCAACTGGTAATCGAATGCTTGATTGCTCAACCAGTCGGAAAGAACGATTTTTCAAAGGCTCGCGAATCTAGAATTCATGAACCGTCAGAGAACTATTTTTAAACAAATCTAGTATTTTATATAATATTTCACACCTTAAAAAAACCGAATAGTTCCGGATTTGTGTATTTGCGCTATAATTACACACCAGAACGATTTTAAAATACACTTGTCTTTCTAAACTACTGACAGTTCAAATCTTAACCTCGCAAAAAATAGCACAGGCGCGCGCAATCCTCGGATGAAGATATGTCAAGTGATTTAGCCGAAATATCAGGCGGCAATTAAACGCTGATGACATCAGAGTGTTGCTCCAATTTGCCTTTTGTAACCTAGGCGAGTCCACTGAATGTGTCTTCCTATACGTGAAACAAAGACCTTGCGGATCAAAGCTGTCAGCACTTATCATCTGAATCTGATGAAATCTAGGTTTCAAATTGCGTTTTATTCGTCTTTCATCCTCAGGAGGCTCACAATGTTTGCGCAATGAATATGGAACACTTGACTTTATAATGCCTAGGGCATCGAGATATCTGTTATAGCCACTGTGTTTGTGTGCGATTGTGCATTTGAGAGATATTTGATTTCACATTTGTTGTAGCAAGACGGAAAATACGTCCACTATAAACATTGATATGTGAATATTGTGACATTTATTGCAACGTGTGAAAGAACGTTATTCTATTTCATTGAGTATCAACATTGGAACGAAAGAAGAGATATCCATTCATAACGGCATTAAATTCTCAAATGTAAATGCAAATGAAGCTATTCGGATATTCATAAAAGCACGAAATGGTGTGACAATGTTAAATTACCATGTTTGCTAACGTCAGTAGACTCCCTCGTGTGGCAAATGTTAGGGATTGTCGTGGTTTGTTTTATTTAAACCGTTCATTCTCTTAAGCGATTTTGAGATTAAACAACGTATTGTAATTTAAAAAGTTGCAGCAACGAGATCTTTTCACGTCATCCATATGTTCTTGATGTGTAGAGGTTTCATGAAGATTTACGCACAATAGATCCCGTACCTTTTATTTGGTTACAGAAATATCTTAAAATGAAAACAAAAGATGGTTTGTATATTCTTATATTTCATAGAAAACATAGGCTGAATTTCGTATTTGCTCCTATAACTAAATTATAAATTTCACATTTTTGTACCAAAGAAACAGTTCTCAGCTTAATCCTTGCAGACGGGGATATTTTTGATATAAAGCTTACACCAGTGCCAAAATCAAATTTTCTCCATTTTTCGGACCCTGCTTTTTGAAATCTCTCGTTGCGCAGCCTTTAATAACCTTTTTGTGGCATCAAATATCCAATGCTTTACTCTGCCGTTTAGTGGTAAAACACACCGTATGCAGCGCAAGCTTAAGAAGTAGGAAAACTCAAGCAAATAATAATAACAATTAGCGAAAACAAGAGATGTGCGCATACTAATATATCATTTGTAGTCATTTTTATAGTACATATGATATATCTGAAAGAATTTAAGGGATATATGCATGCTTAAATATTGTTTACTTCATTGAGATGACTGAAAGAGAACGATGCGTATATATTCACGCGAAGAAAGGGACATGTGTATATTTACATATTACTTGTTGTGATTTCATATTACATAACGTATTATTGAAAGAAAGAATGATTGCATACTTGCATATTACATGTAGTCATATCATATTACATATTGTATAGGGAAATATGAGTAACTGCAAGAAAACGATGTGTGTATGCTTAAATGTAAACAAATAAGATGTGTGCATGCTTACATATTACTTGTAGTAATTTCATATTACATACTGACACAATTGAGAGGTAGGGTTGTATGCATACCCAAGTATCGCTTGTCATATCACGAAGTAATACAGAGTGTCCCGTGAAGTTGGTATACCCATCATTACATGAAAATATGGTTTTACATACTTACATATTACTCGTAGTCATGTCATTTTACAAGTGATATGACTGAAAGCAGGGGATGTGTGCATGCTTACATATTACTTGCGGTCATGTCATTTTATATATGATATGACTGAAAGGGGTGTGGCCATGCTTACATATTATTTGTCGTCAAATCATTTTACATTATGATATGACCATAATGACTTTAAGAAATGCATGTGTGCATGCTTACACATTACTTGTAGTCATATCGAGTTACATATTGTATCTGAAAATGTAGACTTACAACAGCTGCATCAGATTTTGATCGAAGAATATGTTACATTTTATCACTGCAAAAAGCCAGACATTCCCTTTGAATTTGTCATAAATGTTCCATATACTGACCTGACAGAGTGATAACCACAAAACGAACCTTTTTATCCCCAGTGCAGTGTGTTTATCACAAAATCACATCAAGTACTTCTTGTGTCCTGGTTTACGGCCGTGACGTCACTGCTGAAATATAGATCAATCCGTTCAGTTAAGTGATGGATTCGATAAAGTCAACGATAACTTGGGAGTTTTTACCTTCAACGAGCTGATTAAGTTCTTTGGTAAATCGTGTCGAAAGGTTAGTATGGATAACACTTATGGTATGGTATCAATTATGTATAGAAGTGTGTTAAATTGGACTGGTAAAAATACCCCCATCCTTTTCAGACCCGTCTAATGTTTTCCTCAAATTTAAGGCTAGCACATACCTAAAAAAATGAACAAAATCCACTACTTTTGTACTTTGGAGTAAGATTTCAGGTCTTTATGGTAAAATGAAACACGTTTGAAACTACTTTCATTTATTTTCAATCGTGGTAAAGAAATAACTCTGTCTTCACTTCCCTCTCACTATGAGTTACAATACGCTCATCCACCAAGGACACAGTTCAGTGGGTTGTACTTGTACATACACTGACATGAATTGACCATGCGTGATCTGGGTATCATATATCATACCCAAAAACCAGGCGGTGTATTTTCTAAATACATTGGTGAATGAAAGCTACTGAACTGTGCCAGGGAACTGAGATTTTACTAGCTTATAGTGCCCTCTTTTCGGTTGTACAAGGCAGTCTATTTCCTATTTGAAGTAAAGCCATTTGTTTGTCAATTATAGCCTATTTTCATTGCCTTGCATATCTTTATTTCCATCTACTTACATATATTATTCCACTTAAAGGGACATAATGGCATGAAAAAAATTGACATAATGAAAAGGACCCTTACTGAAATCACTTCCATGAGTTTGAAAACAATGTGGATGTTTACATTCTGTAAAAACAGTAAAACAGGAAGAGTTCGGGGGTGGCAATTTGTGGCAATTTCTTGAACACAAAAGCAATGTGTTCACATCCCTCACAGAATTGTACTTTAGGCTTGTAGTAATATATTGATCTGGCAAGTGAAAGATGGATTAGCCGGGATTAGCATATATACAATAGCAATGGTCTGTGAGCTGATGACAACATGCTTTTCAAGTTTGGTAAATGCTGGCAGTAATGTCAGCATCCTTGTTCCAGCAATTGCCACAAACTGCCACCAAACTGAACAAGCATGGGTGCCCAACGAAAATCCAAGACGCCCCCGGTCCAACTTTCAAATTTAGTCAAACTTTCAACCTTTATTTTTCACATCGGGCAGTCTTGGGCAGTAAACCTGAATTCATAACGATGTACATTAACTTCTTATATAACGAAAACAACAACAAATACACACTGGAGACAACCGGAACATGTTGTAATATGCAATATACTTTTACACTTTTACGTGTTCGGACATAGAGTTTTCAAAAAAATTCTACAGTCATGATTGCTCGCCGATCATCGATTGCGGCAGAGGGATTATGATCAAAGGGTCGATGTTGAATCCGTTCCTTTTGTGCGGGTGAATGGATAAACAGATTAAAATCAGACTGTGGAAGTCGTTGTGGTTCCTTCCTTCTCTCTCTTTCTTCCATGATTAGACTACTCGTTTAAATAACAGGTTCAAGTCATGCCTAGTACTGAGATCTTATGATTGCACTCGCTATGCTTTCACTTTAAACATGCACTACGGAGAATTGAGTAAAATCAGATTGCTAACACACGTTAAATACATCTCTTGTACACGAACGCCTGCATATTTTGGGAGTGTATAGTAACTGTTCAAATATGCCTTTACTTTGCAGACTATATACAGCACCTGACGTGAATGGTAAGTGATAAAGGATTGAGTTAACATTTCTCGACTCTCTGTTGATTCAAAGGAAATGTACTTTTTGAGTTACTTATAAATCACTTTAGCGGAATTGCACTATTTATACTGAAAACTGACCGAGCAATAAATTGGGAGGAGTTGGTATCGGAAAGTAGGTGTTGGAGTCTTGTTGTAATGCACAGTATAGTGCGCACGTAATGGAAATAGTGATCATGGAATCTTTTTTATATAGATCGAATTTGCACGTCAGATTAGACGCACATGCAATACTAAAGCTGACGTTTTATGATACAAACATTCGATTTTTTCCTATAGATAAAAGGGGGGGGGGTAATTTTTTTAATTTTTTTAATATTCCTTTTTATTTTTCTTTACACTTCTAATCCGGTAATTCCAAAAAGTTTCATAATTTTATCTGGTCCTCTTGCGGTGCCAAGAAATATACAGCAAGGGGTTTCAAATGAGTGATAACTATTAACAAAATATAAAAACAAACACACTATCATGTTTTTTTTTCATGGTTGGTGAAGATACAAAGAGAAAAAAGCAAAAAATAAAATCTTTAGAACCAATTCCTTCAAATTTTCTCTTTTTTTTAAAACTTTAAAAATTTTCGGACTTTTTCAGTTTTCAGTTTTTTATTCAGCATAACATATCGAACGTGACAGAAATGTATAATACAGTATATTATATAGTAATACATAAAAAATCAATTGTAGACTGTAATAAGATGAACTAGTGAGGGATATGATATGCTAGACCAGTAATGGACAACCCGATAGTGCTTAGGTTATTACTGGCCCTGTAAATACACAAGTCAAATATACTAAATATTTAAAAAATGATACAGTAAGGGTGATATATAGTATGACATAGGAAAAATATACATACAAAGAACAGAGACAAGAGTTAGTATTTAGAGTTTAGTATTATTTATTATTGTTCAAGATTTCTGTATATAACTTCTTACGTTTTTATACCGGTGAGTAATAAAAAAAATGTCTGAACCCTGTTTTTTCCGGCCTTTTGAATTGTTAAATAACATAATTTAATCTAACATATGTTATATCATCGGAAAGCCTATTTCATTATCTTTTAATTAATGCACATATAATTGCAATCGGTTAAGTAAGGGCCGAGCTACGCTATTTTGAATCAAGTTACTTATTCAGCTCTCTCCCTATCAACTAGCCCTGGAGCTAGCACCCATTTGGTACACACACATCTCAAGTACAAAAGTTTTAGTATTAAATATGTAGACAGACTCACAGGGACCCCTGAACATAATTCTTAAGTGCCACATGTGCCTTAAAGGATAGGGGTCAAGACAAGGTGTTACAGGGGTCAATTTTTTAAAATTGATCCATCGTGCTGAAAAAATACACCATGTTATTATTCTACCACAAGGATTCAGGAAAGGTCATAGTTTGTACTATCTACAACGTAAGGTTCAAGAGTTTTATAGGCTAAAATCAGCAAAAATCAATAAAAAGGGTCAATTTCAAGTTGTACAGGGTCAAATTGTTAAGTTGCTCCGATTTGGATAAAATGGTGTAATTATGGTGAGCTCATAGGATCAAAATAAGGAATAGTTTTGACTGTCCTCAAATGCTTGCTTAAGAAGTAGGGGGAACAGAAGTCAAGCCCCATTGAATGCATTGGACGTTGACCTTCTGTGCCCCCTAACGGGAACTAAGTATTTTAGACATCAAAACTATTCCTTATTTAAATACTATGAACTCCATCAAATTTGCACCATTTTTTTATCTAAACGGAGCAACTTTAAAATTGTTTGACCCCTGGTACAACTGAAATTGAACCCTTTTTCTTGATTTTTTCTGTTTTTATCCTATAGGTCTTAATTTTAGCATGTATATAATACAAACTATACCCTTTCCTGAAATCCTTGTGGTTAACAAATAACATGGTATACTTTTCAACATGAAGTTTGATCAATTAAATTTGGACCCCTGTACAAACTTGTCCTTGGCCCCCTCCTCCTTAGGCACCATTTGCTGCACTTAAGATCACGTTTCAGGAGTTCCTGTCAGTCTGTCAACCTATTTAATCACTCAAACCTTTTGTCACTGAGCTGTGTTAACAATCTGTTAGCTCCCCGGGCTACACGTATTCCCTTTTTTGTGTTTGAATGCCCTGCGGCCCAAACTAAGCAAATGACTCCTCCAACTAATGCTAAGGGTATGTCTATGTTATCTAAGTAAATGGCATTAAAAGGTATAAAAGTCAGTTATAATGGTAATATTTAAGGTGTTATTTGAAAACACTTTTTTCAAGCTGGGGCCTAAAGGGACCCAAAAAAAGTTAACGCAGCATGATATAAATACCCCCATAGTTACAAACCATTGGTCTATGCACAAAAAAATAAATGCTATCAATAGTCTGTATTTTGTTTCTGCCAAATTTTGACACCTTTTTGCTCCATTGTGATCAATATCGCTAACACAATGTCATTTTTACGGAAAAAATGTGTCACATTTTCAAAGTTGCAAAACTGAAGACATTTTATATCAAGGTTACAATACAACAACCATTGCATCAGGCCAATTGCATAGTGACAAACACTTCACGGGAAAATGCGGTCTTAACTGAATGGCAATCATATGGCTTATACTTTTATTGCAACATTTAAAAAGGGAGAGATTTCATATTAATGGGTATTGTGTTGGAAAAATATGATTCGCAATGGGGCAAGAAGGGATCATAATTTACGGAAGAAAACGAACTTGATATAATTTTATGTTTTTTTCTGCAGACCCCTGGTTTGTAACTGATGGGGGTATTTAGACATGTGCGTTACTTTTTTGGGGTATTTATTTGGTCTACAAATTTAGACAATAAACTGTAAACTTCAAAAAGGTTGTCACCGATGTCTGTTCTTCATTGTATGATTTATTCAAAACCCTCCAGAAAAACTGACCGTCGTATCATATAACCCTTTATTTTTCAAATGATTGTTATGCGAAGAACAAGCGATAAAGTTTCTAATAGCGAATCAGTTTTATTGACAAGTCAGATATGGGAATTTCCGAGTGTGGAGAAGCGAGATTTAAACCAAAATGGGTATCTTAGTTTCTGCCTCGGTCAGTTGTTTCGGGGATAAGTTCACCACCCATTTCTTCTTGTTGAAATTAGAATCATTGGTCTCAATACATGCAATACGCATCCATTCCGGTCATAAATCCACAGAATTGGCGGTCTGTTTCAAGCTGTTAAACTTCCAAATTTGACGGTCTTTGTAATACAGTATTCGCTCAACTGAGCCGCCGCGGTGAACTCTGACACTTCTTTGTATTCGCTAAATGGTAATTCCGCGCGGTAATTTGGGGTCTTTAAATACTTTTTTTTTTTATTCCAATAACTGGATCTTGACGTGTATATTTTTCAAAATTGGCTAAGGATATTGATGGCTTCGATCCGTTTACACAACCGATAATTTGCAGGACGCTTTGGAGTAATACGCGGTTATAACACATAAATTGAATCGGAGATGGTTCTTGTATCTCGTGATAGGCAAGGTAGTGTATTTCACATGGTAAACTGAAATGCGATAATTATTTTCTTATCTTGCAATTTTTAGCATTTTGTAACCAAAAAGTACTACCTAAAATATTATTTTGATGTCATACTCAAAGTGTATGGCAGATATCAATTTGCCTATCTTGCCATTCGCTAAAAATAACAGAATCGCTCGATCAGGCAGATTTATCCGTCTCCAATCCTTTACTTACAACTCAATAGGATTCTATTTTTTATAAAGTGGATTACATACGTAATCCCTAGCTCCTTTTTAAGCGTTATGAAACAGTATAGCGCTTTTGATGATAACACGCGTTTTTAGCTCTAATTCGTTCCCCGTTTTGATGATCGTCATGCCAACACTGCCCCCTGCCCCCCCCCCCCCCCCCCCCCCACAATTCTGTACGCCACTGACCGTAACATTTCAGTATATTGATCAAAATCATACGGAAAGTGAATGATCGCTTCGAGTTAAATCAACCATATCTTGGGTAATCATGTACAAGGTTGGATCGATTTTATTCGTTACAATTAGTACAGATTCAATTTATTCCTGGAGAGAAAGGTTTATTAATATGTAAAGATAATTAAAGTAAGCTAAGTGCATTCTGTTGGATAAATGGCGTCTGAGCATCAGTTGTCCCTGTTTGTCTCGAGGCTTCGGCCTCTCTCGACAAACAGGCACAAACTGATGCTAAGACCCAATTATCCAACATATTCACGCAGCCAGGTTTTAAATATCCGCCATACACTTGCATGCATCAGTTCAAATCTAAAGTAATAATCTATGAATCTGTGTTCAAAATTAAGAAAAAAATCACCCTGAGAAAAATAAATAACTTCAAGAAAGAATGTAAAAACCGGCCTTCCCAATTGGCCTTCTAACTCAATCACCCGTATCAATCAATTCGCATTTGTAAGGATTATTGTTTGTTGATGGGTTCCATCCCTATCCATCATGCATTTTAAAACCCGTGGGTTACCAGGTAATGAGGTCATATCAGCTTGCGAAGTGAATACACAAAGAGTTGGACAGAACAACAACAAATATTGCCAGCAGAGCTGCTCTCCAGTTAGTAAAAAGCTAGGGGGAATAAAGTTGGATTCTCCAATTAAAGGTATGTGGCCCGATCTTTAGGCCTAGTACTAGTGTGTATTGTACACACATGTCCACACGGCCTATAAAATTGGGTAGTTCAAAATCATGTATATTATGCCACCACCAAAATTAATTTCGGCAGTCTCAACGGATTAAACTGCATGTTGAAGGAGGTGGTGGCAGAATACTAACTTCATCCCGTTTATTGTAAATAGGATAATGTATCACAAACAACAGCATTGAGGGTTTTGACAAAGCAATTATGGCGTGCATGAGTGACTCCCTCTCAATTAAAAGGCGGGATCATGTACAAGCTATTGTCCATAATTAGTCTTTGTTTTCGAGTAGCGCAACTCCTGTCAAATGAAAGTAAACAGTAAATGTCAAGAAAAATGTGTTCGGTTAGGAGTTGGAATGACAACGGTTCGGTGGCAGTTGCGTAAGGAACCGCTTTTTTTTTCGGAGCTGGAGGGGGGCAGAGGGGCACATACATTTTCGGGGGGGGGGCAAGCATCAGGGCGGCAAATTTTCCGCCTCGCTACGCTCGCATAGTGTGACCCAATTTTGAAGAGCTGGGGGGGGGAGGGGGTTGGCAACTAATGTACCTTCCCCCGTGCTTGCGTACAATGTCATTCTATATTTCTATACATCACAAGCGTACGGTACCTTATGCGCCCCTAAATCCGCCAATTAGCATACATTAAAATTTGTTAGTATAGTATAATAGTTAGGCCTATGTTGTTTTCTATGTATTGGGACACAACGTGCAGAAAAGCACTAATTTTCAGGGGGAAAGAGGGGGGGGGGCGGAAAGGTTCAATGACCCCCTGGCACGCCACTGTTCCGATGGGTGCGGGTCTCTACGTGGCAACAGTAGGTATATAGTTATGCCAAGTATGGCAGGCTAAATCCTCATACTTCGTTACACATTTTTTGGTCATAATTAATTTTTAATTATTTTTTTCGGGAAATTCGTAGTATTTAACTGAAAGCTTGTTTTCAACTGATTTTTTTTTTTTTTTTTTTTTTTTTTAATATTGCATAATTTTATTCAGAAATATTTACTGTAAAGTTTGTCATTCATAAAACCCTACTGTTCAAGAGTTTGTCGAGTTTGTCAGTGATCATTTGAACTGAGAATGACAAGGTACTAAATTGCTTTTGGAGTTAGTTTGCTTGAAAAATGAGTGTATGAAAATTTGGAGAAACATGGTTTGCAAAAGTCAATCATTTAATCATGAATGAATGATAAACTTTTTCGAAAAAAAAATTATCGACTAATAAACAAAGTTTTTGAAAATCTACGTTTTCATATGTGAATACCTATTTCAGGTTGAATACTAGTTTTTGGTTACATTCGTGTTAAAAAATATGTTTTCAAGTGATAGGTACAGATTTAATTTCCAATTTGAAAAAGTTCGTTTTTTCAATTTGATCATAAGCTCACTTAATCAACTCCATAGTTTTTCATTTGAATTGAAAAAAATGATTATATAGAGCGTCCGGAGGAAACGTTGAAGTTGAAAGATCCACTCAAGCACGCCATTTCACACAGTAGGACAACTTTGTCAACTACCCTTAACGATGCTTGATGGACATGGTTGGTAAATCTGTTGTATATTGATTATCCATTGTTGTTCAGAGCTTTGTATTTTACGAATCATTATCATGTTTCTAGAGGTTTGTCTGAAGTCACCATAAGACGGAGTGCACAAATTATCAAGATTCTTTTGTTTCGCGTGCAAGGTTATCTAGAATCTTTTGTTTGGCGTGCAGGTTTATATAATTTGTGCTCTCTGCCTCAGATAACCTTACTGGAGACTGATTCGTAGGATATAATGCACTGAACAACAATTGATAATCAACAATACCTGTGCACTAAGAGTGTAATCGATTGATACGATCTCGGAGTGACATGGGAAAGTCTTGGTCGATTGCAGAACACATCCAGCGTTGTTCTGAATAAAGAAGCTCTCAGTGAAATTGTGTCTCCAGCCGCGGGCCTTACATGACACATTTTCGGCTTTTACCATATCTTTCAAAACATTGGCTTGGATTTAATCGTTCTTTTAAAGAGACACTGGCACATATGAAAAATAATGCGCCCTCAAATCTTTTTTCAAATTGATATTTTTTGCATGGTTGTAATTTTTTTACATACATTAGCCCTCACCTGAAATATTTAAGACCAAATCAGCGCCCTTATGGGTAAACAGGACGATTTTTATAATTAATGTCGCCGGCGACATTTATTCAGCAAACGACGGAAATTGCGTTTAAGCACAAGAAACACACACCGGAGCCTGATTCCTGTGGCATGAACCCCGTTTGACCGGTCTGTGACCTTTGTGGTTTTAATATCAATGAGTACGAGTCTATGATATTCATGTAATAAACATATTCGTTGATTAAAGTTACAGCAAATTTAAAGTTGGCCTACAAATTACCTGTATGTCTTTAGCCTCTTATTAATGTCCCTATCTGTTTTGGGTATGTTTTTTTATATGTAAAATATATATCTATTCTTCCAATGGCCTAGACTATCATATGCGATCAATTGAAAAAAAAAATCGTATTTTGTGAAAATGTGCCAGTGCCGCTTTAGGAAAATAACACTAACCCTTTGAAAACAAAATGCTCATCAGCTTTATCTTTACAGACTGTACCAAAAAAAATATACAATCAAACTAAACATTATAAACAAATATAAACTGTGCATTCATGTGAGATATTTTGACTTTATTTGTTAGACCAGTTCCTAAGCTAAATCCTCGTTTTTATTCCATCTATTTTGATGGGCCCTAACCGGAGATATTGTTATTTGAACAAAAAGGATAAAATACCACTTGGGCCAGTTTCACTTGAAGGTTCAAGAAACTAAAGGTATAAGGCGTGTAGCATCATTGTGGGATTAAACCGTTTTCAAACAAAAGAATATTGTACAAATCAGAGAATGTATTATCATGCATTGAACTAATCAATAATATTATTTTTCAAACAGTGAAAGCACCAGAAATTGTGTCGGGAGAATGGGGGACTCAGGGGGATGATAACCATGTGAAATTCATGTAAATTTTGGGAATTTGACTGCTGACACCAATGGAACTAACAGCCACAAAGCTTCACAACTCTCTGTTGTGGCACAAATGTGCGGACAACGCTCTAATGTGGAGGGCCAATTTACCCTTCCCCTATTCCCCACTGCCTCCAAGATGGCAGGGAGGAACATGATGAAGAAACCATATTGAACAAAGAACAATAAAGGAAAGGATGGTTGGAAGGCCTCAATTTACTTTCAACAAGGGTGTTTTTATGGTTTTACCTTCTGCTGAACCTGGAGTAAGGCTGAGACAACAGACGACCTGTCTGGAATTGATTTCGAAATCCTACATGTATTCTATTGGCCTTGTGACATTATAAAAGTATAAGTTATGTTATTTCACAAGAAGTAGCACGTTTATACTATTTTTATTTTAATTTTCACTAAAGAATGGCTTGAAGTTGATTTTTCAATGGCAATGGTGTTGATATCAGGATAGCGAAACTGGAACACGGGTTTTTTAAGTGTCTCATATAATTGGCCATAACTTCCAAACCAGAACCCATATTCACCATCCTAAAAATTCCAGGGGGGGGGGGGGTGAAAGCTGGGGCAATACTACAAATAATCAGTCAATGCCAGTTTTTGAGGTAAACTACATTTTTTGCCTAAAAAATAATCTTCATTTATATTTACTGGACATTCTGTATCTCCTCCCAGCCAACAATCACTGCAATTGTGATAACGCCTTACATGCATTAAAGGTAGGCGCCATTAATTAACTAATTATCTCCCAGCAAGTTGTTGTGTCCTTTAACTTAACACAGGCACTATTTTACTAACTGAATGTCAAAATCCTCAAACTTACGCCCATCTCTGCATCTATACAAACTAATGTCACTATGCTAATTTGATTACTAGAATGTCCTGAGAAACTAATTTCTTTGGTGCCATTGAAACATCACTACAAATCACAATTTCTATTGACAAAATCGCATTTTTTAGCATTGCCACTACAGGATGGTTTAATAGACAATTACCAACATAGCGTGAAAATTCTGTTTGAAAATCATGTGGCGGTTTTGCTTTAACCTTCAGCCTTTGAATTGTAAATGGTTAATTAATAATTTTCTCTTTACTGGCGATTATGTCATGCTTTTGTTTCTAATTTAATGTCAATTTGACTCAAATAGTATTCAATATTTCATATTGTTTAATCATATAATCTGAAACACATTTAATGTTTTTATTTTGTATCTTAATGTAACATTTAGGGATTCAACATGTGTTACAGAGTGTTCACACAAATTAATCAACAACGATGCATCCATGGCTTCCGCGTAGTTTTATCCTGCGATGGCGGCCTTTAATCCGCCTATCGGGATAAAAGTACCGCGGACCCTCGGATGCAGAGTTTTTGGTTTGTGATGAACCACTCTGTAACATGTTTTTAATCCCTTTCAACACGAAAAATCTTTAAGAACCTTATTAATATCGTGTTTAGAGGAACAAAATTATTCGTCACTTAAACACTAAAATGTTCCCAGTTCGACAAAAGCTTTCCTATACTCGATTCGCGCTGATATAGGACAACAGTACTTTTTTATGGGTGAGAGCTTTTTGCGAGAGGCGCAACAACACTTAAATCTTTGCATCACGTCTTGTCCCGTGTATCTTAAAAACTGGTGCTCTTCTACTGTCATTACCACGTGCAGTGGTCAAAACATAGAGGGTCACTGGTAAAGGTAACGTACGCTAAAATGTGAAATACTACGCTATATAAGGCAGGTGCGCTAATGATTCTTGAATATGGTTAACAATGGTTTTTGCGCTATCCACTCAGGTGATATGGGGCCTCAGTCATTACTTTCATATGTTACCTAACTAATACGACTAATACATAGTCAATACGCATCTCATAATGGTTCCACTTAGTTCATAGTTCAGCATGGACAAAAACGCAAACACAATCGTGTAATTTTCGTCGCCTAAATTAAACTCTTTAGTCAAAATTTGGGGGATTCCGTGTGTCATTGATCATTTGGAACAAGGACCCAACAGTATAAACATACCGTGTACAGTGCTCAGTAGGAATTTAATTATTTTTTCCATGTTCGCTCTGTTTAATGCTTATATCATTTTTTTAATTCCTTAATTCTATAATGCCCATATTCTTAAACACTTGCAATCAAACCACTTAAAGATGACGTTTTGGCAGTGACTACAGAAATATGCGTTTAATTCCAAAACACATTCCCTACATAAGGTGGGACTTCTTCTAGACACATCTTTTTTAAGTATATTTATTTAAAAAAAAAAAAAAACAAAATTCCATTCCAATATACCGTAAACAAAATTAAGTTTTGTACTTGTCCCTTTTCCTTTCAAGTCCTTCAATGTTAGGTAGTGAAGCGACTTCTTGGATAGGTTAAAATGCTTCTTCCCTATTTCACTAATAATATGACCCAAAACTTTTCCCCAGCTCCTATATCAGCGCGATCGAGTATAACTAATTTTTAGAAATTCTAAAGCAAACGATCGTTTTTGGTTTGTTTTGTTTGCTTTGCAGTTTTGCACCTGTAACTTGCGCGTCTCATTTCTAAACGTGACCGAACAGCGGCGTCGACTTAAGCAGTACCGTAGTAAACGCACTTCCGTGTACACTGCGCGGGCGTAACGCGCTAATTTGCATACAACTGTGGGTTTGATAACGAATCAACCACGGTACCGTAATGACAAGCCCAATTATAGTAATTCGATAAACACTGTTTATCGCGATAAACACACTGTTTTTTTTCGATCGAAAAAAATAGTTTTCGAGAAAAACTATGTTTTTCGAATCGAAAAACAAAGTTTAGCGATAAACAATTGTTTTACGAGAACCTAGTTTTCGCCGATAAACAATGTTTTTCGATTCGATAAACCTGTTTTTCGATAAACTAGGTTTTTTCACGTTCGAATAAACTTTGTTTTTTTCGAAAAACAATGTTTTTTCGATAAACTTAGTTTATCGAAAAACTATGTTTTTTCGTCGATAACAATGTTTTTTCGATCGATAAACACGGTTTATCGATAAACTGATTTTCACTCGATAAACTTTGTTTTTCGAAAAACACTGTTTTTCGATAAACCTCAGTTCTCCGATAAACAATGTTTTTTCGATTCGATAAACCATGTTTTTTGACTCGAATAAACGTTGTTTTCGAAAAACAATGTTTTATCGATAACCCCTGTTTATCGAAAACACAGTTTATCAGTCGAAAAACAATGTTTTTCAATTTGTAAACCCTGTTTATCGAAAAAAAACAGTTTATCAGTCGAAAAACATGTTTTTCATTTGATAAACCCTGTTATTCGATAAACACAGTTCTCGGTTGAAAAAACATTTGTTTTCGAAAAATATATTTATCGAAAACCCTGTATCGAAAAACAAAGTTTATCAGTCCGAAAAACATGTTTTTCGATTTGATAACCTGCTTTATCGATAAACCAAGTTTTATCAATTCGCAAAACAATGTTTTATCATTCGAAAAACAACATGTTTTTTCACTCGAAAAACAGTTGTGTATCAGGCGGATAAACAGTGTTTATCGATTTACTATACATTGAGTTCGCCATATCCGCTTCCTGTAAAGGGAGATACGGCGAGTGTTAAATGTATATAATATTATTTCAATATGTTTAAAATTTCTCTCTCTTGTAATTAGGCCTGTGGTCCACGTAAGTGTGGAATAAAAATAATATCATTATTGCTATGCTCTCACTCAATCATACACTATAGGCCAAGAGCATAGTTATACCTGGAAATAGCTGATAACAAGCTGAATTTTTCAAGATAGGCCAGAAGATGAGTAGAATAACATACTAAAGTCCCCAAAAATCCCCCGGAGCTCTACTGCCAAAATACCAAGATGGCGTCCAAAATGGCTCCATTTTCTATTTTTATCGAAACTTTGTCCAACAGACAAGTTTTAAATACAAGTGTCTATAGAATATATATATATGTTTTAAGGCACCGGAATCTATATAAAGTCATTACATTTAGACTTTAAAACCTCCCAAATATCCACACTTAGATGGCATCCAAAATGGCTGCCATTTTCTGATTGTTCATAACTCGATAAGGCGTCATGGTAGAAGTACAAATTAAGTGTCTAAAACATATGTTTTAAGGCACAGAAGAATATAAATGAAGCCAGTATTTAGAGGGTCCAAAACTCATAAGTAGCCACCCAAGATGGCTTAAAAACTTGATCCTCTATGATGGTATCAAATGATGCAAAAAATAGAAGAAGTTTCCGCGTTACAATAGTGTTCACCGTCATCTGGTGAAGCATCTTCAACACGAATGTCCATTTGTGTAGGCACAATCTCATATCATGACATCTAATAAGGTCGTCGTGGATGTTGCAAGTTGACCACAGCATTACTGTAAGTGAGGTGTATTCAGGGGTGATCCAAAAAGAATCCCAAGATGTTTCTTGCAACTGCTCAATCTCAGGTTTGAGCAAGTGTCTGGTGTGATTGAGATGTCTGGTTCTAATTTTGCACATGTCGCCATACCCTTTTAGTTTGAGGCAGAGTGCTACCCATCCATTCTTAATCCGCGAGATAAGTGTGAAAACTGACTGATTGCCCGTTTGTATGCTTTTTGTCCGTATTCATCAAGTGATTTAGGAATGCTGGCCCCGTAAGTTTAGGAATGCCATGCATGTATCTATTGTTAATAAAGCTATCCAGTAAGTCTCTTAGGATCCTATATCACTCCCATATTAAATTTAACCATTCTGCATTCTGATTTGTTTTAAATATGTTGTAATATATATAGCTCGTTCTTTCGTTGAAGTCCAAAATCTCAGTGGAAGGTCCATCTTTAACCAGCTGATAGTTTCATTGACCAGGTTAATAAGGCTTTGATTACACCTGGAGACTTGTAGACCTCACAGTCATCTATGATGTGGCTAATGGTTTGCGGCTCTCCACAATCGCAGTTCTGAGTCTGTTGAGCTTGACCCATGCTTACCTATCAACGTCGCAGTCCTTGGGCTTGCTAGATGGGCTGTCCACAAACTGCTTTAGGTTCAAGGTAGAGGATGACCATTGCTCAGACCATATGTCATTGATCCAGGATGATCGATAGGGATACTGCGACTGCAGTGTCATGGATTTGGGTAGCAAAGTGAGGTGGGGGATTAGGCTACCAGGTTCATCACACTTCTAGGTGAGCTTGGTCATCTGAAAATTCCTCCTAAAGTTTAGAGGAGCTACTCCGACAGAATTGTAAGATATTCTACAGGCGTCACCAAAAGGCACTAATAAGTCTCATTGCATCATTCAAAACGACATCAATCTTGTGTGAGTGTACACTGTGACTCTATATTGGTGCAGTGTATTCAGCAGTTGAGTATGCCAAACAACAGTTGATGTATGTAAAGTGTCGAAAGATGCGCCCATCCAGTTCCTGCGAGCCGTCTGAGGAGATTGGCACGAGACTGCGTCCTGGCAGCGACTGCCTTGGTGTGTTGATGGAAAGTAAGGCTGCTGTCCATTATGACAACAAGGTACTTCAGTGTGGGGTCGTGTGACAGTTTATCGCCATCTAGAGTGATGTTAAGTTCTCTTTTTGCGCATTGATTTGCAAGGTGAAAAACAGAGCTGACGGTCTTGGATTTGCTGAGTTTCAATTGTCATCGGGGATGAATTGGCTTACAGTGATTAGGTCTTTCTGCAACACCATTTCTAAGGTCTCAGAAGAATCAGCAGCCATTCCAAGTGCCGTATCATATGCGTAGGAATACTGCGAACAATCTCTCTTTGGCATTTCTGAGATGTAAATGTTGCAAAGACTGGATGCCAGGACAGAACCTTGTGGGACACCATTCAGAAGTAGGTGCTTTCTACTGTATTACCCATTTAAAGTTTCCAGGACGCAAGATCTGTCTTGGATGAGCAGCATTATGAATTTGACAAGCTTGACATCAGGGAAGGCTTTGAGTAGCTTTAGGTTGAGACCTTGATGCCAGACTGCATAGGGATCAGTTGGATCTATGAAGACTGAAGACTAAGTATCCCAAGCCGTAACAGTATGTAGAGACTCAATGATTTCTATAGTTTTTTTCTAGTTTCTCCGATGCAACTGAATTTCATGAAGGTTGAAGACTTTTAAAGTATTGGTGGACAATATGTCCGATACTTTAGTAATATAGTAACCACGCCTGATACATAACATGACAATTAGTGCCGGATTGATGACAATAACTGACAACCGTCTGACTGTGCTAAAGCGAGATTGTTGATACATTACAGGTCCGTATTCTGCTTCCTCTGCCTGCTTTACGGAGAGAGTTAAATGTGTTGTCCAGATTTTTGTCCCTCTTGTTCTCTACTTAAGGTGAGAGCCTGATACTTGTACACACTGACCATCCAGTACACGGTGGAAACACGCTTGCGGTTTTGATGCTAGAGACGCGAATAACGCATAGTGCAATTCCCCCTTCACTACCTGCGCTAATATTGTGGTTAACTGTATCTTAAGAAAGAATGGATTTGAAAGCTGAAATCTCTGACGACAATTAGAAAAATACGGTCTTCCATCTTAATATCAAATTTAAACTACTCCGGGTTAAATCAGGGGATCCAAAGACATCGGACAAGCACCTTTTAAGTCAGTTAAAAATATCTGGTTAAAGGTCCATGGACAACGGCCTGAGTAGACATTCTTCATTTCTTACATTTTATACTCACATATCCCTGATCATATCGTGCACACAGATATTTCTAAAAGTGAACATCGGGATTGTTAAATTTCAGGATAACTATACCCAAACTGACAGTGGGCCTTTCCCTGTTTGTGGAATCGCGTACAGATGCTGGAGTTGGATTTGAACCCCGTTAATGACGTCCTTGTAACCAATTTAACAAGCTCACACTGGGCTAACCGCACCGCACAGCTCCAATATCTCCCTTGTCGTTTCTTCTTTTTCCGGACCCTTGAATAAATCTATTCTGTTTTCTGATTCTCCTTGTCGGTAATCAGCACTCGCTGTGCACAGCCTTCGACAATACCTCACATTATAATCGTAATTTTAAGGCATCAAATCAGGAAAAATTATATGCCATATGATACAAACACTACGACGCTATCCGAGAAGTCAACTGTGTACGTCTGCAAGAAAACGGGACCACGCGCACGTCCGTTCACGATGACGAATCATGACGCGAATCGCGTATTTGTTACTCGGAAGTCACTACTACTTCTGGGTCCCCTTGCCACGCGTTAATCACTTTCATTTTTGTGGGGGGGGGGGGGGATTTCTTTGAAAGCTTTTCAAAACACCTGATATATGCCCAATTTTTAATCAAATATACGGGTTCTCAATTACTGCTTCTGTAACAGATTTTTTACATTGATATCAATACATACAATGAAATGAAACCATTTTTTTGGTGGTATTTAAGTATGTTTAAAGCAATGTCCATGGACCTTAAGGGTTAACTGTTTTGACACACCCCTCAGGTATGTGAGTGGCATTCCCGGGTGTTAAAAAGCTAGAGGCACTTTAAAAGTCTATGTAATCTTTGTCCTTTGCAACCTATAAAGTGTACTCATCAAGATGCCACAGAGGGCTGCTCAAGGAGGTGAGCACAAAGGATGAAAAAGGAGAAGAGGCACACCCTGAAGCATTTCTCTTTATTATCGGCATATTTCCAAGTTAAGCCATCAGGAAGGTGACATAATAGCCCAGAGGACATTACGTTTAGATTGTGGGCATCTATGGTTATTTCTCGTAACTAGTCAAGGGGAAACAAAACAGTGGTGTATTAAATTGAAAATTACTAAAATCTAATAACAGTCTTCCTTGCCTATAAAAGCTGCCTCATCCCTGAAAATGAATCCACGTCACACACTCATTTTTCTTTTCCCAATATCAGTGACCCAAAATCCAGATAGAACATTTTTGGAATGCTGGGCTAAGCAAAACACTCCTTATTTGCAGCTTTTCCCCCTCAATTATTACGGGGGTTAAATGACGGCATGTGTTCATATTCCAAATCTCTAATGTAAAACGACGCCATAGTTAATGTGTGCACATTCATGATACATTTGCATATTAATTATTATCATTCTATACGTATATTTGTCACTGCCAATGTGTTCAATTCTGCCAAAAGTTGCGCTGGACAAGCTGGCTGCTGAGGAATCCCCGGTCAGGCCTACCACCAGATAATAGTCACGATCCCTTCGAGTTTTGAAGTTCTAATATTGTTTTCGATTCCCCTGCAATTAAATCACACTGTACTTAGACTCTTTATTTGGCATTTCTAATAGATTTTTGTAAAAGTTAGATAAAAGATAACAATATTGGTCTTTTTTGGTTAGCTATTAGTTTAAGGCACCCTAGAAAATGCTTTTATTAGCCGTTTATTATCCTTAAAAATACGTTTAGACAACTAATTTTGGATTTCTAATTTTGCATATAAGTTTATGATACAATTAGAAATGGGGCCATTTTGGACGCCTCTTGATTTTTGGGTACTGTAAGCTTTGAACCTCCAATAATGACGTCATTGCCCATTCCTTGTGCCTTAACATACTGTTCTGACACTTTACTTTGTATTTTCAACGTGTCTGGTTGCAAGAATACGATCAAATTGGAAAAGAGCGTCCCTTTTGACCGCCCTCTGGTTGTTGGGTACTTGTAAGTTTTGAAAACTCTCAAAATAAATGACTTAATTCCTTGCTTGTGCCTTAAAACACTGTTGGACACTTTATTTGTATTTTCAACTTGTCTGGTTTGCACAGAGACGATAAAATGTTAACATGTCGGCCATTGGGCCCGCCATCTTGAATTTGGAGATGGCTCCAGGATGATTTTCGGGACTTTTAGTATGTGATTCTACTCATATTCCTAGACCTATCCTAAAATTCAGCTTGTTATGAGCTATTTCCGGGTTTGAGCCTATATGAGCTAATGCTTCTTGACTACTATCCTAAAATCTTTTTGTACACAGCCGAACCTTTTTTTAAAGAAAGCTCTAACACGGTTTACTCTAAGGACATTAATCAACAATTTTCACTTGAAACTTTAGGATTAAATTAAATATTGAAAAAACAAAAAAACACGCGTTTTTAACCTAATTTTAAAAAAAAAAAAAAATAACAATAATTAAAACATGAATTGGAGATAAAAAGTGTGGGGATTCCTGAGATATTAGTTTCCGCATGAATAACCCTGTCCTTACCTAGGATCAGTAAATGAAAAATAAGAACCGTTTACCGTGAAACATTCCAGAATACATTGACGTCCACACCTGTCTTTAATCACGTAACTGTCCAATGACTTTCCTTTTATCGATCATTGGTTTCATACTTTCCTTTGATTAAAGGAAGATAACTACGCATTACTAACTACCGCTAACAGTCAGGCAAAGGTGCAATTCACACAACCATTCAACTTTACATTGTTTAATAACAATTACCAACATCACTGTGCAAAACCACCAAATTTGGAAAATTATGGGCGCCTTCAAAATGTGGCGGTTGATTGCTTTTTAAGCTGCAGCTTATGTATTGTAAATGTTAATTAATATAATTATTCTCATCGTTACTGCGATAGTCATGCTTCTTCAAGTTCATGTAAATTTGACTCATGTTATTTCATATTTTCATTTTATAATATGTTCTGAACCACATTTAATGTTTTCATTTTGTGGTCTTAATTAAACCTAAATGTATATAATAGTCTCCGGTGATTTTTAAAAGTAACTTTCTTGTAATTAGGCTTACGGCCCATCGTAAGTGTGATTAAAACAACATCATTATCGCTATATTTTCATCATTCATCATACACGATCAAATACAATCTTTTGTACCCAAAATCTTTTAAGAAGCCTCTTAAAACGTTTACTTCTAATGATAATGATAACATGATCAACAATTTTCAACTAGAAAACTTAATATATTAAATAATTGATAGCGGTGTACAAGATCTCACCTTTAAAATATTATACAAGATGACAATAAATTAAACATCAAATTGGAGATAAAACGTGGTGGTGGGGCGGGGATTTCTGAGATATAGTTTTTCCTCCTCATGAATAACCTGTCTGGCCAATGATGGAAAAATAGAAATACGACCGTAGACCGTGAAACATTCATATACATTGCGTCAACCTGTCTTTTATAATACGTACTTCCACATGACTTTTCTTTTATCTCAATCATTCGTTTTCAATATTATCCTTTGATTGCAAGTAGATAACTACAGCATACTACCGATAACAGTCCAGCAAAGGTGAATTCAGCACTAAAAAATAGCCCCGCGACTTTAGTGTATTTGTATGAGGTGAACGCATGGGACGATTGTTTCGGTTCAATTCCAGGAATGTTAGTAATTTCGTGTAGAAAGATGTAGTATTACAGTTTTGTCCGGTTAGTAACTGTATTATAGCAGGATTCTCAGTTCAACAATCGGCTTTCTCCGTGGGACAAATAAGAAACACTATAAACAAACCAAAACCAAACACTAAACTAAAAACTAAACTTCTGAAAAAAAACAGAATCCATCCGTTAATTTTAGAATTTGTTTATTAGCTTTTTGTCAAACGTTTCCTTGAAAACATTATCTCAAACATCCTTGAGAAGCATATTGTTTGGTGTTTCGTAGGTTTGAAATTGGCCTTTCCTCAAGGCTTGGGCTATATGTTGATTTCCTACAGGCCCTGTATACGTGTGGTATAGCGCCTCTCATGGGTGTCTCTTGCCCTCGCTCCGCTCGTCGAGGTCTTTTTTCGCTTCTTATCAAATATGGTACCGGTTACATATATATATAGGTTTATTGGACGACAAGTACAAACAGAAAACCGCAAACCTTGTTTTTGAACTGCCCTGCTATCGTAATGTGTGCCTAGAGACAACCTGCTTTGATTTTATGTCGTGCACGAAAGAAAATACTTAAATATCATCTAATTATTACATAAAGACTGCGTACTGTGGAATGTGAGAGACTTCTTGTTTTTACCACTCTTAATAACAATCAATTTAATCGATAGCATCACTCACTTATCGATAAATATCAAGTACCCGAATCAACAATGCAACAGATTGATTTGGGTCATTGTGATATTTTGGCCAGTTTTGCATCACTTTATTATTCAGTCAATAATATACATATTAACAATAAAGAAAATGTAAACATTTAAACAAGATAAGCTGGAGCCTATATTGACCACCAACCGGGTATTAAACAATTCATATAGAATAAGAGACTACACATATAAATTTATAAACAAAATATATCGGTTGAAAAACAGTGTTTTCGAAAAACACTGTTTATCTATAAACCCTGTTTATCGAAAAACAAAGTTTATCAGTTCGAAAAACAATGTTTTTTCGATTTGATAAACCCTGCTTTCGATATAAACACAGTTTATTCAATCGCAAAAACATGTTTATCAGTCGAAAAAACAATGTTGTTCACTCGAAAAACAGGTTTACGGCGGATAACCCCCCGTGTTTATCGCATATTCACTATATCATGAGATGCCATATACGCTCCTGTACAGGGAGATACGGCGAGTTGTTGAAATGTATATATATTCTTCAATATGTTTTAAAATGTTTCTCTCTTGTAATTGGCCTGTGGTCCACCGTAAGTGTGAATAAAAATAATATCCCTTATGCTATTGCTCTAACTCAATCATACACTATCCTAAAATCTTTTTGTACCCAAGACCTTTTACAAGAAAGCTATAAAAAACGGTTCTTCTAATGATAAATGAATCAACCAATTTTCACTAGAAACTTAGATTAAATTAAATATTGAAAAATATAAAAAAAATAAAAAAAATAAAAAAAATAAAATGTTATACAAGATGACAATAAATTAAACATGAAATTGGAGATAAAGGGTGGGCGGATCCTTAGATATTTAGTTTCTCATGCATAACCCTGGTCTGGACACTATAATATAGTAAATAGAAAATAACCGGACGGTTACCGTGAAACATCCAGATACATTGACGTCAACCGTCTTTAATACGTAACTTCCACACATGACTTTTCTTTTATCGAATTCATTGGTTTCATACTTATCCTTTGATTGAAAGTAAGATAACTACAGCATCATTACCATAACAGTCAGGACAAAGGTGAATTCCAACACACCATTCACTTTACATGTTTATAAACAATTACCAACAAAAACTGTGCAAAAACCCTCCAAATTTTGAAAATTATGGGCGCTCTTCAAAAATGTGCGGTTATTGCTTTAACTTCAGCATTATGTATTGTAAAATGTAATCTAATAATAATTATTCTTTTTCCTTTTCGTTACTGCGATTATGTCATGCTTTCTTTCAAATTATGTAAATTGAATCAATGTTATTCAATATTTTCATGTTTTTATATGTCTGAACACATTTAATGTTTTCATTTGTTGTCTTAAGGTAAACATAATGTAATAATATCTCGGTGCTTTAAAGTACTTTCTTGTAATTAGGTTACGGACAATAGTAAGTGTGAATTAAAACAACATCATTATCGCTATAGTTCATTTCTATCATACACGATCCTACAATCTTTTTGTACCCAAAATCTTTTAAGAAAGCTCTAAAACGGTTACTTCTAATGAATAATGATAAACATGACTCAACAATTTTCACTTAAAACTTAGATTATATTAACAACTTAAGTGCCCAAGAGGGGGGTTCCATAGTACCCCAATCGGATTTTTTTGCGATTTCTTTACTCGTTACGCGCAATTCAAATTTTTTCATGGAGTTTTTTTGCTAATTGTCTGATTTATGAATACGCGTCCTCCTGATACTACAAAAAAATTAAATCCGCCCACGGCTTCAATTAGAAAATTGGTTGGGGTCCCTAGAACCCCCCTCTTGGGCAAATACGGAAGTGAAAAAATCAAGATATTTCCTATTAAAAAATAAATTAATTAAATCTTGGGATTTATTTGCTTAGATATATACCTTAGGAGGCAATTAAGTACTCATTTAATAATCTTAATCAAATAACCTTTTATATGCTGATAGCATCAATTTGAATGTTGTCATGACCATGCTCTTAACTGTGTACGTCTATGAGAAAACCAGGTGATTTTTTGAAGTTTCTGAGAAAAATACAAATAGGTAAATAATTTGGCTATATTTTGCATGATTATTTTAATTGTTATCTAGAGTAGATATAATGATTATTTTGGTTCAAAACCTTATTATTGGCTTTCTGCGGACGGATATGTGCGAACGCCCTTCTTTTTCGGAGAGTGGACAATTCCAATTGCCCCGAGGTCATAGGTCAAAGTTCGGATTTTCATTTTTATTGTGGAGTATGTGGTTCTTAGTGACCCCAATTTAATTGTGTTAGTGCCATGATCAAACTCACATGGGAAAGTGGTTATCTGGGTTGGTCCCTAGGAACCCCCCTCTTGGGCACTAACGGGAAGTTTTGTTAGCTTGGGCACTTAAGTGTTAAATAATGATATCGGTGTAACAAGAATCTCACCTTAAACCCAATAACTTATACAAGAGGACAATAAATTAAACATGAAATTGGAGATAAAAAGTGTGGTGGGGCGGGGATTTCTGAGATATTAGTTGCCTCATGAATAAACCCTGTCTGGCCAATGATTGGAAAAATAAGAAAATAAGACGTATACCGTGAAAACATTCAGATACATGACGTCAACCTGTCTTTAATACGTAACTTCCACATGACTTTTCCTGTATCGAACATTAGTTTCATACTTATAATGTGATTGAAAGTAAGATAACTACAGCATACTACCGATAACAGTTCGAGGCAAAGGTGAATTCAGCACTAAAAATATGCACCCGCGACTTTTAGTTGTACTTGTTGAGGTGAACGCATGGGACGATTGTTCGTGTTCAATTACCAAGAATGGAGTATGTTCTGTAGAAAGATGTAGTATTACAGTTTGCTCCGGTTAGTAACTGTTTAAGCGGGATTCTCAAGTTCAACAATCGGCTTTCTCCGTGGGACCAAAAGAACATCTAAACAAACAAAAAACAAAAAACCGAGACGAACGAAAAACTTCTGAAAATAAAAAACAGAATCCGTTAATGTTTAGAATGTTGTTTATAGCGTTTGTCAAACGTTTCCTTGAAAACCTTTTAGCTAAAACATCTTGAGACGCATTTGTTTGGTGTTTCTTAGGTTTGAATTGGCATTTCTTCAAGGCTTGGGCTATATGTTGATTTCCTACAGGCCCTGTATACGTGTGGTATAGCGCCTCTCATGGGGTGTCTCTTGCCCTCGCTCCGCTCGTCGAGGTCTTTTTTCGCTTCTTATCAAATATGGTACCGGTTACATATATATATAGGTTTATTGGACGACAAGTACAAACAGAAAACCGCAAACCTTGTTTTTGAACTGCCCTGCTATCGTAATGTGTGCCTAGAGACAACCTGCTTTGATTTTATGTCGTGCACGAAAGAAAATACTTAAATATCATCTAATTATTACATAAAGACTGCGTACTGTGGAATGTGAGAGACTTCTTGTTTTTACCACTCTTAATAACAATCAATTTAATCGATAGCATCACTCACTTATCGATAAATATCAAGTACCCGAATCAACAATGCAACAGATTGATTTGGGTCATTGTGATATTTTGGCCAGTTTTGCATCACTTTATTATTCAGTCAATAATATACATATTAACAATAAAGAAAATGTAAACATTTAAACAAGATAAGCTGGAGCCTATATTGACCACCAACCGGGTATTAAACAATTCATATAGAATAAGAGACTACACATATAAATTTATAAACAAAATATATACTTAAATTAATAAGCCATTACCGTGAACCAATCACGATAGGCCGTTCTGCCTATATAGGCCTAAATCGGAAAGCAACGTTCATTAAAGTTATTGTCTTGCTTGGAAAATTGAAAAAGAAGAAGCCACAGTTGTTTGTTCTTTAATTTTTTGAAATTCTGTCAGAGCTGTACATTTAACATTAGACTTAAGGTCCGTATGCCAAAAAGTTAGACCAGTTTAAAGTTAGACCTGGTTTAAGTCAAAATTAGTTTTGCCTAAAATTGATATTATTCACACGTTCTTCGTAGTAGCTTAGCAAATTTGAAAGATTTAAAATGCAAATTTAAATACAAACTACCCCGTGTCAGTGTAAGAAAATGTCTTCTGTGCACCAAATTAAACTTAGACGTGTAGAAGAATAATCGTCCGGCGTCCCCTAGTCCGTGAACCCTTATGAACATAGGGCAATCGATTCAGTGCTCTTCACTCAAAATTAGTTTCACGCTTTATTTCCGTTACGTATATGGAGCCCGCGGACTGTGGCTCCCGCCGGACTATATGTGCTTTCACACCGGTCTAAAAGTTAGACTGGTCTAACTCTTTTGTGGCTCCGGGACCTAAGTTCGGAGAAGACGACCTTATTTAAAAAGGAAAAGCAGCGATAATGTGAGAGCATAAAAATGTAGAAATGCGTTTTCAGCTTATAAATCAAAGCAATATTGTAAAATTCCATATACCTACTTTAAAGAATCTGTCATGATGCTGAATATTTGGAAAATTTGATATGGATGGAGCTGAAGTAACGTAGATTACATAAAATAAAAATAAGTTGAAAATTGGTCCAATTTGTTGAATTATTTTGCCCTTTTTAATTTCCCGCCCAATAATCTTTACTCGAAAATGATCCGACATCCACATCGCAGGCAAATGGTGACGTCAAGGTGATGACCATCCATAATTTACGTCGTTGTTTACCATCATATCAGCAGTGTTGCCCCTTAAATAAGAATTAAAAACAACGAAATGACACAAAATATGTCATCTGTAACTTTGTTTCTAATTTTTAGTACTTTATAATCCCTCAATATTACAGTGTCAATAAACCATTCGATTCAACACGATGTTTTGGTATCACTTTGAAGTCACGAGGCGGAGAGCAAAATGGGCGCTTTTGATCAATGAAGCGGTGGAGAACAAATCCCGCACGTTTCATCGTATGTCAAAAAGCAAAAATTAAAAGCCTCTATTGTGTTAATTTTACATCAATTGTACTTATTTTTTCGGGAATTCGTGATATATGTACATCTATTTATGAATGTAAGTCAAACGGAGCTTGTCAAAAATCTTGACATATTTCATTTTAATGAAGGAACAAAACACCAAATTGTGAAAAATGAAAGTATTGAGGAATTGTCTACATCTCCTGCAAATAGGACATAAAGTGTGATGTCTTACAATATACACTAAACAGGCGATTGTGGTTTATACACCAGTACGGAATAAACAAAGATCAATTCTGTTGTGTTTGAGGTCAAAATGTAAAGGTTATGGTGCACAGATGCGCTTAATGGGTCTTCACAGGGAAAGGCATTTTGATCTCAAGTCGGAATTTTGATTCAGCCACGTATAGAAATTACAGAATCATATAAAAAGTACTGCTGGTTTAATACACGGATTGAAGCCAACCACTCGAAGGTTATGTTAGCTCATTCATGACAATAACAAAAAATACGATTTTTAATGATGTTTTTCGAGTTTCGGATCAGCAAATCGCTGATTATCCCTATAAAAACCCTTGATCATATTTCAAAGTTGGACCGAGGTTCACATATAGCAAGTGTTGCCCATTATTAGATTATCATATTTCTTCAAATGGTTACTGTAAGCGCAAATAAAATTAGACGGGAAGGTAAGATTAATATCTGGAGGAACCGCTCCCCTTCAATGAGGTATCCTTCGAGATAATCTGTACTTCAAAAGCAGAGATGCAGATGATGTTATTTTGTCGCAAAAGGTATCTGTGATATAATAGGATAGAAACGATAATCAAGAAACATTTATTGTATATTTTTTTATTCGACACAAAGGGCTAAACGCAAACAGCAAAATGTGGTTATATACTTCATTTGGCACAGATTTTGCCACAGACACAAATCTAGGGAAAATTTTACACCTTTGTAAACATGTTTCCTCTCATAAAACAAACAATTGTCATAATTTTTAAGGGTATTAAATGGGCTTACTGTATTTTGCGAAACGAAACGAAAGAAAACAAACTCCTCCATGGGATGACACACGCTTTATTCCGTTATGACACGTTATGCATGCATGACGGAATAAAGCGTGTAATCCATGGAATTCGTTTCGTTTCGTTTCGTTCGCAAAATACAGTAAGCCTATTAAATGTGATATACGTTTTAATCATCGATTCTCAGAAATGTCATAGAAACATTTCAGCAAAACTGTAAATGTTCTATAAGCTTTTTAAATTTTTTATAAGCTTTTTAAATGTTGGATGCCAAAGGTTCCAAAAAATTGTTTAACAAGACTTAACATTTTATGATATTTTTGAAAACACTAAGGCCATGATGTTTCTAATGTTTGCATTCCTGGGCTTGGATGGCTTCAAAAGGGCCTATATTTTTAATGTTTGAGAAAATGTAAGTAACCTTCCTTGCAAAACAAACAATAATAGGTCCTCCAGTGGCTAAACAGGTTTGGGCCCGCTCTGAGGGGCAAATTGCCCAGTCTTGGAATTTTCCCTCTCAGGGGGGTCAAAGGCCATTTTTCCCGGTCAGAGGGCTAAAAAAACGGCTGATTTAGCATGGTTTTTGCAATTTTTTTCCGGCCAAAGTCGTCGAGGGCAACCTGCCAACCCCCCCCCCCCCCCGCCTGTTAGCCACGTGTGTCCTCTCAAAGATTCTGCCAATTTTTAGCTAACGCATATGTACTTTCAAGATGTCCACGGGCTTTGTACCGCCGCAAATGGCATTGGTGTTAGATAGCGTGAGTATGTTGTCAACCGGGGAGTACATCCGCGGGCCATAGCTACCATTTCATTTTCTGAATCAGTCTACGGTATTTAAGGAAAAATATATACATTTTGTTTGCAAATGGTATAATCCAACATTGTATAATTTATTTTGTGGCATATTGTAAATAAAAAAAATAGGCTGTAATAAACAAAAACATTACAGGTTTTATTTTACAAACACTCCTATATTTTATATTTAAGTATAACGGGAACTGAAGACATATTAGGATTAACGAGCAACATATCAATCTGGATGCAATCGGATGTCTTACTGTTTGAAGAAGTAAGTCACTTCTGTCTAGTTCAATTATTTGAGCTTTTAGGTTGATATGCGGGCTTTAACAACCGGAGAATACGAGACGCAAGGCTGTTCGACAAAAAAAAAAAAAAAAAAAAATCTGTCTAGTTCGGTGCAGAAACTCTATATTTAATACATTTTGCAAAATTGGATTTTCGGTATCCATGCCTATAGCCATTTTGGTGGGCATAAAAACCAAACCCATGAAAAAAATTGCGTTTGATTAACAATAGAAATCAAATTAATTGGTTACCTGTAAATGTACAAGATTTCAAATCAATAAGGACCATGGCTGTCATGACGGTGTAGAAACACAGGTCCATGTGACTGAGCGTCACCGCGTGGATAACGTGGCCTATAGTGGTTAGGGTGACTTGCTGTGGCGCAAATGTACCAAAATGGGTCGGAACCAATTGCTGGGATTTATCCGGGTTCTCAATTGGATTTCATCTAGACCACAACGTCCACCAGAGGGGAAATCTGAATGACATCATCGCAAAAAGGGAAGGTAGCGTTATTTTTTGTTAGATATAGGAGGAAATATCCCCCCAAAACAGGTCAGGATCAGCCCGTGTTTTTTTCTTCAAAAGTGCATTTTAAATGTAGTTAAGGATATACCAGCTATCAGATTCAAAAAACACTTGGAATGGTTGGGCTAAATAGAGGACGGGGCGCAAAAACTACAAAAATCTATGCGTCTCTACTGGCAACACCTACTTTCGTATGTCAATGAAGAAAGGCATCAATTTCAAGCTCACTGTGAATCCATTCCCTGTGGTGAATAATTTCCATCATACCTGAGATACCATTTTAGTGGCCAGGAGAGGCAGGTGTGCTGATTGGTCAGAGTCTTGCATCTCTGCACCCAACACGCAGGAGGGACTTCGGCCAAACCCCACCTGAACAGACTGCACCTTAGAGCGTTTGGCACCTTACAGTTCAACATGGTCCACGCATGCCTGGGCAGTGCCTGATTATCATGAACACTTAAGTGACAAGGGGTTTTCACTCCCGTTGGTGCCCAAGGGTGGGGGGGTTCCATGGGACCCCCCCCCCCACCCTAGGAAAGACCACTTCTCCGAGGGAATTTTTGCATGAAATTTATTACCACATGTGAAGGGTCAAAGGACAACCCCAAATCAGCAATAAAAAATGAGATTTGTATTTGGGTGCACAATTAGAGGGCAAAACATTTGATTTTCAAAACACGCGGGAAAATTGGGGCAAAAAGACGCGAAAATTCAAATGAGCCTTGTGCTTACAATCAAACATTTTAAAAACTATTTAATGATATCGTTATAGAAGACCCAAATACTTATATTTAACACAAAACCAGCAGTTTTAGGAATCCTGTATTTTTAGGGTGTTGCAAAAATACACGTCATTGTCCCATAGAGTGTGGATACAGTAACGGTTGGCAACGTACTATGATGAAATTGTTTGTTTTCAGCCCATAAAGGGTTAATTATTATTAATTTACTAATTAATTGTTTAATTACATGTATGTGTGAACTATATCAGCAAAAAAAAATGCTTTGGGTTCTCGGTTTCTTATTCGTATTTTTAAAAAATATCTCAAATGACTTCCGTTAGTGCCCAAGGGGGGGGGGGTTCCATGGGACCCCAACTAAAAGACGCGCATTTAAATAGTCAGACAATTACAAAATTTCGGCGCAAACATCGCACGCGTAAAGTGGCCGGGCGAAAACCAAGTTTGGGGGGCCCTAGGAACCCCCCCCCCCTGGTCACTTAGAGTTTAATAAAGTGATGCAGTGATGAGTATGGATCCGCCAATAATTGCCTGATTGATATTAAATAAAGTGATGCATTGATGAGTATGGCTCACGCCATGGTCTCTCCAAACTTAGAGACGGTGGGTTTCTAGGTATTGAATGGCAATTTGCATGCTGTGTGTCTCGAAGGGTATTGAGTATGTCGGCTCTGGTTTCTGGCTATTGTCCATGGAGAAAGTGGTCAGAGTCCTGAGTTCTTTTGCAATGGCAAGCGTAGCTGCTCAGTCTGTGGCGGGGAACCAGCAAGAAAACAATCAGTTGCGTCCACCGGGGTTGGGCGCAGGCATTCTCTTTTAGTACAGTACGCACGACTTCGTTTAAACGGTGTCCCTGAAGGTGTATGCCGACTCCTCCAAACTGAGGCATAGACTAACGCCAGCTGGTACAAGCTAGGTGACGAATCTGGGTGCTTTTGACGTGATGGGTACACACTAAATAGGACATCTAATAGGACGAATCAAATGTGTCAGGAACCATACATTCAGATGCAATCCGCCTGATGACGGAAGAATTGTTTATCCGAATTATTTTTGAGAAAACCAGGTGAAGAAACTAAAAGGTGCGTGTTGGTGAATAGTTTTATTTCATTTTCAATTGACAGAGATTTTTACATGTAGTAGTTCGAACATTGTGGATAACACTATTGTTCAAAATCTCGCTTAAACCTTCTCAGACACGCAGGGCGTGAACTACCAACAATCTTATTGTTAGTTTCCCGAATGGGACGCCTCCAACGTCCAGAAGTAGGGAATCTGACAGTCACCATGTGTTCAGCACGATCTGCTAAGAAAAGATGGAGAATGGTTTCCGTGAAATATTCGGAACAAAATCCATAAACTAAACGAAAGGAAAGGTTTATCGAATTGTTGATCGAATATAAAACAGACCTCGCCAAAAGAAAGACATACATGAGGGTTCGCAATTTAGCCAAATAGTAGAAAAACACGTTTCTGCCCAATTTATTCACAAATAAAACAACATCATTCAAGATGAACGATTTTGAAGTACCAACTTACACAACGTGCACGAAACAGAATATTTATTTAAAAAATCAATAAAAAAAAAAACCTTGATGACATCAATGCGTTGTCCATTCTGTTTTTTCCAACTGACCAAAACGAAGTCAGTAAATCACTCCTTATATGATACACCGACCTTGTGAATTCAACCTGTCGGGCAGTATGTATCGTTGAAATCTGATGAAAATGCAGGTTTCAAGTCGTTTCCAGTCTTTTTAGCCTCTGCGCGACTTGCAATGTTTGCGCAATGACTACCGAATACTTGACTTTATTTTGCCTGTGGTATTATGATACTGTTATGGCCACTTTTTGCCGATGTGCATTTGAAAGAGATTTGATTTCAGTGTTTGTAGCAAGACAGAAAAACAAGTCCACTACAAACGCCGACATTTGAATATTATGACATCTAATGTGCGGACGTGAAGGACTGTCAGCACCTATATGTAAAAAAAAACAAAGATGTGCGTTGTAGGAATAAAAATCTTAAGTAGCAAGAAATAAACATATAAGGATCTTCACGTTGGCGTAAACAAAACGGTTCAGATTATTCACAACAGACAATAATGGTGTGAAAAAAGTCAAATAATATGTTATCGCCGTCTGGAATTTCACGTGTGGGAATGAAAAGTATTTGTTTGGTGCTTCTAATACGGCAATACACTTTATTTAGACTAAGCAATCTCCGGTAATCGATTTAGAATATTCCTAACCTTAACGGAAAAAAACATTGTCATTCTATTTTTTAATGGCATAGCGTGACGTCAAGTTAGTCCGCTGACTCGAAATATGCTTCTCGTTTTGAAACATCAACCAAATTGATCACGACCCATTTCCTAGGCTTAGCTTACACTCCAATGAGCGGTTTGTCTAGGTGGATGAGGTGTGCCAAAAAAAGTCTGTCTTACAAACATTTGGCAAAGAGCTATGTGTTATTCTTTCTAAGAAAAGGAGGGAAACGGTTGTTGAAAATCTTTATAATGGTATTTGCCCTCTTCTTCTTAGATTTATCCTAATAGCATAGGGCTAGGCGGCAAGATGATCTACAAACACCCGGTCGGGTATGGAGGAAAAAAGTTATTTTTGACCTATAAAAAAAAAAAAAAAAAAAAAAAAGAAGTTTGAAAGCCTATATCAATATCAAAAATGATATAAAAAGTAAAAAAAAAAAAAACAATAAATGTTGAAGAAAATTGATACCTTAAATGTTTTATACTTTTAGTTGCCAGCTGTTGGATGACAGATACCACGTTGCTCAAAAGTCGATAAATGGCAGAATATTGCCAACCACCGCCTATATTCTCAAAGTAGTGATGATCAAAAGGTGTACGAAACAGCTGAAATTCCAGGAACACAATATGCCACATGGCCTGATTCCAACATTTGCAGCGTTCATCTCAGGTGGTTGTATTGTGACATTGGAATGTCTGTAGGATATACTCTAAAATGGCTATCGATCTCCACTATTGCATAGTATAGTTAGGTGTAATACAAGATGCGTGTACTAGTACGCGAAAGGTGGAATTCTTTTGTTCGATATATCCATGAACAAAGCACAAATAATTCAATATCCACGTGCCCGCGCAGAATATAGGGCCTATATTAAGGCCCACTAAAAACTTTTACCGGACACTAAATAATATTTAAAAGGAGTTACGTCTGCCGCCGGACACGTTACTCCATTGCCGATACACACACGCCAATGTTCGAACTGGAAAGGAACCCCTCCCCCCTAAGGAAACCACTTTCCTGAGGGATTGTTTTGCACGATGTATACCAGATATCAGACAACCCCAAATAGCAATAAAAATGAACTTTGTTATTTGGGATGCATATTAGGGGCAAAACATTGTTTCCAAAACCGCGAAAAATGGAAAAAAGACGGAAAATTTAAAACGAACCTTGCGCTAACATCAAATGTTTTGAAAAATTATTTTATGTTGATATCTAATCGAGAAGACCAAATTGCATATGATTAACACAAAATACACCTCATTTGCCAAATACTTGTACAGTAACGGTTTAGCAACGTCCACGAGAAATTTTTGTTCAGAACACCACTATACAGAGACGGCCTCCCAAAGGTTACCCTACAAGGTGGAAGTGTTATAATGCGCGGTGGTATCAGCACAATCTCAAGACGTACATTGTTCCCATTCGAATTAGGTTACACGGCATGACGATAAAGTCCTCACGCCCTCCGGAAATTTTAACCAACCTGGGGCCGTTCCCGAAAGTGGTCGTTCGACAGTCGTAGCCTCTTCTATCGCAACATTTGCGTAAAGTTCACACCTACGAATTGACTGCGTTCCCGAAACTTGGAATGCACTTAAGATTTTCATCAAAACTTACGAAATATCTACGTCTGTCGTATAACTAGCACGTACGTTTTTTCCACGCCTGTTCATGCGTTCCTGAAACTTAACTTAGTCGCAGGATTATCGTAAAGTTACGCGAATTTCTACGTCTACTCAGAGTTGACGTAGACTTGCATATAACGATACAAGTTAATATCATGGACATTATGGAGGAGCTAGTATTCGTGATTTTATTTGGAAAAGGAGATGAGAGGCTGGGAGATGATTGTAGGAGAATATTCCAACCATTTTGAACATGTGTGAGCACCGGGGGTCACTCTTGTGTTTGGTTTTGGCGTGTGTGTGTGTGTGTGTGTGTGTGTGTATGTATGTGTTTTTGTGTTTCTTTTTTTGTTTGTTTCGCTCAGTGTCACCCAATGACCGATTTTCAAAACTAATTTTAAATAATTATGTAGGCCTATAATATCTTGTCGAATTTTCTCACAATTTCAAAACAGATTTCTTTTTTTTTTAAATGAAAATATGCCTCTTTTGTGTATTTCAACCTCACATTTTTAGGGGCATGTCTCCAAAAGACCTCCGAGTTTTCAGCACATCACCGTTACTTCCAAAGTTGAGTGATCCCCCCCCCCCAAGTTGATTAGGTAGGGATTAATGAGTACAGCATGTCTAAATTGTGAAAACTGATATAAAAATGTAGGGTTATTTTCCATTTAAGTGAGGAATAGTACGTGTTGTTTTTGTACTGTAGGCCTTGGATGAACACGCCACACGACATCGTTATTATGTAAGCCTAAAGGCACTGGCCAGATTTAAGGGTATTGAGAAAAATTTCTCTTGCTTACCGACCTGCATTGACATTGTAAAGAAAAGTAAACATATTATTGTAAGGTGTTGTTTGCTAAAAAAAGGTTCAAATGCTTAAATTACCGTCTACAAGAATAACTGTTCTTGTGCATGCAGATATTGACACACAACTATGTTAGTCATGTTATCTAATCAAGAAGAAAACTAATAGGCCTATACCCTATTGTGTCCTTTTGAAGATATACAAATATGTACACGCGAGATGTCACCAAGCGTCTTACGTGTTAAGAAGAGTGGGATCATCCCGGGGGATCATCAATTCGAAATGAGTGATGATAAAGCTGTTAGAGTAAGGGTTGGGTAGCAGCTTGTAGCATCAAGGTTTACAGCCAGACAAAGTATAAACCCTATAATCTGTTTTGCTAAAAGTAAACAATAAAATAATTTTATGTAGGTTATCATGACCAACCTGACCCTCTAACAAGTAATATTTTTCATTGCTCAAAACAAAATCTTAAATCTGCAAATTTAGATACAAAAATATCAGGTGACGAATAAACAAAAATTTATATACTTGATCCATATTTCAAGAACCATATCTTTAATGCCGAGATTTGACCTACATTGCACATCTTGTTATATAGGCCTATGTTATTTTTATTGAGAAAAACTTTACAATACCGAGCATGTGCCAAGCATGTTAGTATTTATTGCATCTTGCAGAAATTAAATTTAAAAAGTTATGGTAGCTGCATGTACATGTTAAGGGAATCGCAGCGATAATGCGAGAGAATCGAAAAAATGTGGAAATGCATATTTAACTTATAAATCAGGGATACGTGTGTACAATTCCATATGACTGCTTTAATGTAGAGAAAAACACCAAATAGTGAAAAAAATGAAGTATTTGAGGAAATATGCCATACCGTCTCCCGCAAATAGACATACAGCGACTGCGTCTCAAAATCTGCACTAAACAGCTGATTGTGGTTTACACCAGTACAGAATAAACACAGATCAATAATGTTTGTGTTTGAGGTCAAACTGTATTGATCATGGTGCACAATATCACGCTGAAAATCTGTGACATTCACCGGGAAAGGCTTTTTTAATCTCAAGTCGGAATTTTGATACGCACGTATAGAAATTACAGAATCAGACAAAAATATAAAAATATGAATTTTGATGATTTTTTCGATGTTTCGGATTAGCAAATCGCTGCTAATCCCTTTAACACGATATTGAGTTTTAAATTATTTTTTTATAATAAAAGGACCCTCCCGAATTCCCATTTAAAAAAAGAAAATAACAAAATAGAGTATGGATTACATCTAAATTGGTCACAGAAATGAAAATAAACAGCTCTCACTGAAATAGTTACTATAATTAAACATTTACTAAACTAATTAATTAATAACCGTGATGAAAAAGTGAAACACAGGAGCTAAAAATATATTGAAGAGTTTAACACACACACGCGCGAACAAAAAAATGAACGAATCAGACCAAGTTGATCGACAATCAAGCGAACCCTGTCCGAGTGTTTTAATACTTGTTCTATAGATACCACACAATAAAAAATCATTCGTACCTGATGATAATAGGCACATGGTAACATTCGCAAACGTGTCTCAGACTTTTGCACCCAGAGAGAGCCCAATTTTAATCCCAATCAATGAATGGAATGACCTTTAAATCGGCTTAGTTTCTGTTAACGTAAGATTGTCGTAGGTTTACTGGTAGAAATGTACTTACGACCATCTTAAGTACACTGTTCAGGAACGCTACTACCATGGTCGTAACCAAAATCTTAAGCCATGCGTAAGATGAACTTTACGTTCATAGTTTCGGGAACGGACCCCTGGTACCTAATCCGGCCTAAGTACACTATCAGACACAAAAATGCAAAATAGCATTTCTGGAATGGTAGCTATAACCAGGTAGAGTATAAAGGGGTCAACAATTTTTGAAATGATCCAATCATGTTGAAAAGCCCAACATGTTGTTCATCGGATCATAGGGTTTGCAATATCTGTAATACTTACTGTAATACAGGTTTTCCCAGTTAATTTCGCATTTGTGCAATTGATTTTGATAAAACAGACAACTGGAATTCGTCCCGGAAAATCTGAAGCGCTGAAAGCCCAAACCAATTTGATTATTCTGTAACTGATATTCACTTTTGTGTCACTATATTCCAACTTTGTGTCATTGGTTTTCGTCCAATTGCTCGTCGAATTCGTCCGTCAATATCAAGACCAGCTTATTAAAAAAGAAAATTCGTCGTTTTTCATTGATATTCATTATTGTTTCCTTCAATTTAGTTTTTGTGCCCGTGTCTTGTTTTAGGTATGTGTGTGTTTGTGTGTGTGTGTGTGTGTGTGCGCGCGCGCGAGAGTGTGTGTGTGTCCATGTGTGTGTCCAATGTATCTTCAAAACCTGCTAATTTCTGCCCGTGTCTTGTTTTAGGTTTTAGTCTTTTCGCCTGAAAAACAAAATATTAATCCGTGTGTTAAATAAGGAGATATCATTCTCAATTCGATAAGAAATATGTATGTTTATCTCTCTTTAAACTTGATTTTTACGATTTTTGACTATTTCGGCTTTATCCGTTAATCAATGGCGGGCTTCAACAATCCCCTTCATAAATATACCCTACCCCTTATACCCACACCCACATAGATATGTTTCTTCAAATATGCATGGTGCAGCCCCACCCGCACCACTTCCTTGGACGGCGGTTATTTTTTGCAGTCATTATTAATTATATATGTGGTCTGGCAGGTGGGTACTGATCATGAAATAAACACGTTATTCCACCCGACGAATATGGAAGACAAGATTCTTAAAATTATAAATTATAAAAGATCAATTATAAAAGATGAAATCGCTCTTACTATTCAGTAGTCATCGCCAGGCGGGGCGAATTTGTCAACGCATTTGACGAATATCAATGACACAAAGTTGAAATATAATGACACAAAAAGTGAACATTAGTTACAGAATAATAAAGTTGGTTTTGTGTTTCTCGCGATTCACATTTTCAGGACGATTTCCAATGTTCCTTTTTATTAAAATAAATTACACAAAGTTGAAATATAATGACACAAAAATCGAACATTAGTTACAGAATAATAAAATTGGTTTTGTGTTTCTCGCGATTCACATTTTCAGGACTATTTTCCAAGTCTTTTTATTAAAATCAATTACCACCAGTTGAAATAACTGGGAAATCGATAGTTACCGTGATATGTGGCAAAAACATGTTAAAGGTATAGAATACAATGGACGTGGACTTGTTTGCCCGCCGCAGCCCCCAGCGCCCATCACGATGAGAGCACGCCCGGCCAACCCGCCCCCCCCCTCGGAACGTGCCCAAAATCAGACTCCCCGGTTCCCCCACTTCCCTTTGCGATCCCCGAGAAAACAGTTGTTAACCAAACATTTATCTTAGTCGAAACTATTCATTATCAGTCAGAAGAAAGCGTAACAAGTACTTGATACGTACAAGTACGTACATACGTCAAATTTTTTAAAGAAATACATTAGGTTTTAACATTTCACCCGGGACAGTTTATTTTGACAGTTCTGAAGTTGTAATCTTCACTACATAGAGTTGTAAAGCTTATTAACAAAATGTATGAGCGGATTTTTGATATCTTTTTTCAAATAAAAGATATTAATTAATTAAGAAAAATTGATATGACGTCATCAGTGACATTTTTTCAATAATTAAATTTCGACACATGAAATCAAAATTTTGACACATAGAATTTGTTTATAATGGCGTTTGGCATCAGTTCTTAAATTTTTTTATCCTTTCTCATCTCAAAACTGAGAATCCCGAGAGGATTTTTTAAAAATTCTTTTGTATTTCTTTATAATTTGGTGACGTATGTATGTACGCTATCATCTGCACTGATTATATTAATCCTCTTTGCTCTATTAATAATTTGCATCACTTTTATCCAAATTAAAGCAACCGTAAAATTTCGATCCCTGTACAACTGAAATTGTCCCTTTTTGTCTATTTCTGCCCCTAGGCCACAGATTATACAAACTATAGCCTTTTTGGAATTACTATGGTCAGACCATTATGTTATACTTTTCAACACGTTTGAAGCAATTTAAACATTTCGCACCAGGCTTTCATTCTTTAAAATGCCATAGCTGTAGAACCGAATTCCGATTTTTGTCAAACAAAACGTATTTGAATGCTGAAATTGCCCTCTATTTATACCTTCTTAATATATAATAATAATAATAATAATAATAATAATGAGATTTATATATCGCCTTTTACACAAGTAGGCAAAGCGCTGTTGCCAATTATTATTACGCTGCCGTGAACCGGTAGTCACCAGGCGGTCGGGTTTTGAAGCCGTCCCTTACCGTACGCAGCAGCCACTGGAACCAAGTTCGTCTTCATGGACGGCAATGCAGCACGGTAACGTGTTCAAGTAACCAACTAGTATCGGGATAGCAACAATACATTTTAATGGGTTTTATTTTTGGGATACCCTATACATGAAGTCGAACAAGAACAAATATAATTAAAACAAAAAGAATGAAAGACGAGTGTGACATTAAAACAAATGAAAATAGAACTATTATCATAGTTTATTACTATAGTTATTGCTATAATTGAAGGTGCTTGTTGTACTTCACAAACATAAAATGTCACAGTCACGATTATGACTGAGCCCTTGTGTAATGATAGTGAACAAGTTAAAAAAAGATGGCATCAGAGGCCATCCACCCTGAAATCCCCATGATGAACCATTAGTATTGCATGAGTGATCTATCATGAATCTTGACGCGTAGACCCTTGAATATGTCACGCAAATTCTTCACTTCTATTATAGGGGTTCAGTTATATAAGTAGTTGTTATTTTTGTTTGTTTTCTTTCCTTGTTTTTAAAGAAAGAAGTTTTTTTTAATGAAAAGAGAACATTTTAGAGATCAATTGTGAATAAATGATTTGTGTACATATAGTTTTTATTTTATTTTGTATTTTGTTTTTTTATTGGTTAAGGCCACTAGCAGTAATTTTCTTCAAAATTAAGACAAACACCGCCCTTAATTCGTTCTTTTGGCATTGTGTTATTGGAAAATTGCTCTAGAAGAGTCCATGTAAATGACTAAGCTAAAAGTACCGTATTTGTTTTAAACACGAGCGATTCTTGTGAAAAAGTCGGGAAACTGCCTATTTCCGCCTTTTCTTATCGGTAACGGCACGCTAGGTTCCGACGGTGTGTTTCTACTATAAGGATTAGGTGTAATGTAACTGTAATGCTAAAGCTAGAGTCTAGAGACCTAGGGTGTGGGTTTATGGTTACTGTTAGGTTTGCGGTGTATAGGTTAGGTTTAGCGTACTGTGTTCGTAGTAATACACTCTTTACGAAACACCACTACTCTTGAAACGTTTTTAAATTCGTGTGTTTTCACGCTGAAAGGTAAAAATGATAATCGGTTATGATGCAGTATTCCAATTAGTGCAAATCAGACATACACATTTGAAAATACGACTGGTTATGGCTTTAATGTTTGGGATAGAGTAACTCAGGTTGATCCGTTCAGGGTATGTGTCTTCAAACGTTATAGCGCCACCTCAAACGTCTGGAGAGGTTAACACGCTTGTATACATTGGCAAAACCACGATATAAATTCTGAGTCAATCACTACTGCTTAAGGCTTACAAGTTGCGGACGAATCGCATTTGGGCGTGATGTCAATTCGAAGTCGATCACGTGAGCTGCTTAATTACATATGAGTACCTGGCGACATATTTAGCGCCGTATTCACGCACGATTCGTGAAAAAAGTATTCAGGTTTACACCCAGGTACAAACGCCTCTCCTGCTACTTCTAAAGTGGTTTTGGAAATGGCTTCAAAAAGTGACCGAGGCAATCTTAAGACTAGGCTTGTTTGGACTCATTTTAAGGGTGCATTACGCGATCTGAGCAATTTCATATCTGTTTACGATTCATTAAATAACATCGAGAAAACGTTATTTCCAAAATTTCAGCTGATTCTAATGGTCCGTTTTGATGTATAGCCACTTGATCGTGCAGGGCGTAATGCAGAACTTACCGCCATGGAAATAGTGTAGGCTAATGGAAGAAATGTAGGCTAAGATTAATTAACCCTTGACCCTTACATTTTATTGGTCCTTATGATCCTGGGCGTGACCCGTCCTTAACAGGTCATGCCCCGGAAGTGACCTTTGACCTTGGGAACTGGAAACAGAGCTTAAATACAGTGATCTCAATATATATAGCTTCCACACCACGGTATATATGAAACGGCGCTAAACGCGGTCAGGTGGTTAATGAGCAAATGTCCATTTACCGACAAAAAATATTTAAAAAATACGACTTTCCCCTGGAGTAGAATGAATCTCCACGCCAGATTACGCAGACATACCAGTGATTCATATCTCAAATGTAGAAAGAAGTATAGTTTCAAATATTAACGTATGAATACAGAGAGCTACAGAGAGTGCTGCACTGTAATACGAAACAAAGTTGCGACCCCATGTCCAATCTTCAAAGTAGAATGGATTGAAGTTACCTGGATCTTCGATCATTGTCAACCAAACCGCAAAAATGCAACTATGTATTTGGAATACACTGTATGCTACCTTTAAAGGCTGACTCAGAGATTTCCCGATGAGGGCGCACTCAATTTTCAAAAAAATCGCGTTTTTTGCATATACATAATGCTTATCCATATACTAATCACTGTGTGAAATAACTACGCTCAAATCGAAGTCCTTCATATAGAAAATCACAACTTTGTTCTTAAATTCCAGATCCAGAAATGTTATACACGGTATCCTATGGCACTGTAATACTGTTCATAGATGTTTACTGCATCAAAACGGAAAATCCGATTCATATCAAACTTTGGAATTAAACATTTTAGGTAACTATCTTTAGTTCTAGATGGCTATTTTTAATTACTACACAAAAAATATATATTTTGAAATCTCTGAGTCAGCCTTTAAAGGTCCATGGACATGCTTTAAACATACTTATAATACCACCAAAAATGGTTTCATTCATAGTATGTATTGGTATCAATGTAAGATCTGCATGAAGCAGTAATTGAGAAACCGTATATTTGATAAAAATTGGGCATAATATCATGTGTTTTGGACAAGCTTTCAAAGGATATTAAAAAACAAAAGTGATTATCGCGCTGGCAGCGATGACCCGGAAGTGACCCCGAGTAACAAATACGCGATACGCGTCATGATCGTCATCGTGGAACGGACGTGCGCGTGGCCCAGTTTTCTTGCATACGTACACAGTTGACTTCTCGCGGTATATGTGTAGTATGTGTTGTATCATATGGCATAATTTTTCTTCATTTGGTGCCTTAAAAATTACGATAATAATGCGCTGTATTAGATTGTCGACGCCTGCACCAGCGGCGACCGTACCGACAAGGAGAATCAGAACAGAATAGCTTTATTCAAGTTCCCAGACAAAGAAACCGACAAGGAGAGATATCTGGAGTGTGCGGTGCGGTTAGCTCACGTGTGAGTTTTGTTTACAACTTGTCACTCTGACGTCATTAACGGGGTCAAATCCAACTCCAGCATATTGATACGCGTTCGCGAAAACAGGAGAAGGCCCTGTCAGTTTTAGGTATATTTATCCTTAAAATTTAACACTTTCCCGATGTTCACTTTCAAAAAATCGGTGTTGCGATATGATCAGGATACTGTTGAGGTACGAAAATGTAAGTAATTAAGAAATGTCTACTCAGCCGTGTCCATGGACCTTTAACTGGGGTGATATTTCTCATTTGACAACTGAATATACATCATAAGGAAAAAGTAAGCGCTTATATAAATACCTACGTAACGTAATTTAGGTAAACTGTATCCATTTTAACTCTCCAAACATTTGACACAAAAACACAAATCTGAAATGCATCAGTAGCCATCTCATCTATTTTTAGCGAAACCATCCTAGCATGACGTGTTGAATTTAGCCCATCGCACCTGCCAATCAATGAGCGCTACAAGTCGCACTACATTTCGTGTTATATGGTTACGTAAAACTAGACTAAGACACACCAATGGTGTTGGTGTCCCACATTATTGACTCCGTGACACAAAACAAGGTGTTGCCTTTCAACGGACGTCTTATACGTCGATGGAAAAACAGCGAGATAAAGTTTGCGGTAAGAAGCAGGTTGCATATGATATAGTTCGAGTTTTACAGTAAATGCTACATTGAATGATTCAAAACAACCCATCAACTCCCTCTGTTTAAAAAAAAAACACGATCTATTCTGAAATCACTAGTGTAAACTCTGCCTACACATTTCATTTGTGGCTTCTAAATGACGGGTAGCTAAAAGCATCCATGAGGAGTCGATGACCTTTACATGCGACTGTTTCATTATTACCTCTGCTATGTACAAACAGTACAGTGGAAGCTTTGGCCTATCACGATCGTATGTGACATCTTAGGGATCAAAATCATCGGATTGTACAATCTAACACGCGAGTTCCAAGTTTGGCACCAATGCAAACTGAATTTAGTGCAGGTTATATAGAACTTGCAAAAGTTATACATTAGTCTTTGAATATGGCGGTCTGATTTGATATTTTGACCAAAATAACATATGACTTTGAATCAATCGTTAAGGTTCGATTTTATTGGAAAAGGCACAAATCATGATACAAACTTAAAGACTCGAGTCAGAATGGGCGTGCCCGTGATACAATTGTCTCGGTGAAATCTTAAAAGGCTCACTCTAAATTTGACATTTTAGCATTTTTCGACAAGAAAGTGTCACTTCAAGGCTGCCATCCGCATCTGCCAACTCCGACGGTGAAGGTCTTTTTTTCGCTTCTCCACTGTACATTACGCGGTGTTGTGATATCTTATTGACCTGATCCTGCCAGAATAAATCAATGCTGTGACCTTTTTAACGCCGTGACTGCTACAAATCAATTTTGGTCTTTACAATAAGATAACTTATCATTACAGATTGTATCGAATAGAACGTCCGTAGCTGATTGTTTTTGGCAATAGTAGCGTTTGGTTTAAAAGAATCAAGTTTGCCGATAGGTGACCAAATACAGATCAAAGGCGGAAGATTGACGGGGGTTGTATGAATTGTTTTCGTCTTTCGTTTCGATTCAATCGGAAGGAAGGTGATAGCACATATAACCCTTGGAATACATAATCTGCTGAAAATTGGTGAATTTAGCTTGACATGCCCAAAGTTGCCAGTTTGCCATAGGACTAAGTGTTATAAGTGAGCTAGTGGTGTTTAACGCATTGGATGTCCGGTGTGAAAGTAATCATAGTTCGGGCAGGTATCATAGTCCGGGCTCCATAGACGACAACGGAATAAAGCGTGAAACTAATGTTGCGTGAAGAGTCAACTGATCGATTGCCCTATTGTTCACCATTGTTCCCGGAACTGTGAGCCCGGAGGACTATATCTCCGCCCACACCGGCAATCGCTGGGAAGTTATCCGTGTCCATTCTGGCAAACTGATAGCGTAGTTATATGTATTACAATTAGGGTGTGAAAGGAGATATGGTCCGGCAGGAACCACAGTCCGGGCTCCATAGACGACAACGGAATAAAGCGTGAAACTAATGTTGCGTGGAGAGTCAATTGAATCGAATTTACCCTATTTGTTCACCATTTTCTCCGGATGTGAGCCCGGAGGACTATGATACCTGCGGACAATTGATTACTTTCACACGGGGAAGCAGGCGATCAACTGCATGGTGGATGACTTTTGAGGCGTCCCTACTCAAATAAAATTTGCTCCTGATAAGTGATATTCTACATCTTGACGATCAGGGGCTATTCTATAAGCCAGCTTCGGGGCTAAGTTGGCTATGTGAATAATAGAAAGTGTTCATACTTTGAATGTTAGGTTCACAAATAGTAAAATGGTTCTCATGGAAATTGTATGGCGCATGCTCTATGTCCACATTCAAGATCAATTGTGCTCATGACTTGTTCATTACGAAAGGCGTTCACAAAAATAGTGTAGAAAAAATTGGATGGCCTGACCTCAAAATAATTGCAAAAGAAATAATTTTAGTCTTATTATACTAAGTCAATATCGCATAATACCTTAATTATTAAACGTTTATAAGAATCAAGACAAGGGAACATGTATTTTATTGGGAGCAATTTTTATACGAGTGTTAAAATAACATTAGGCTTAAATTGTGTTGAAAAGTATGTGCACACTTCTATCATATCCCAACGATTAAAAAAATGGTTTTCCCTAAATGCGGTTTATAGTTAATTCTTATTCAGTGGGCGTGGTTTGTCATGTTAAAAAGAAATTTGATTTGGTAATTTAGATCAAAGCCTCCGCCCATCCATTACCGCGCAATAGATGTGGTGTAGTCGAATGTTTGACACATTGCTGCTGAAGTTCCTTGTTCCAAACTTGTTAAAGGTGGATTTCGTGATTCCAGCACCTTCCGTTTTATTCATGGTTTACTAGATATCCTTGCGAAAACTTTCGCAAGAACTTTTAGTTGATTCCGATCTCGCTGTTTTGTGTTATGCGCAATTGCTTAAGCGTTTCCCACGGTCCCATAAGCCACTGTGCTGTAATTTCTGTCCGTTTACGGACAGAAAATACAAAATCGCGGATTTCTTACAGATTCGAACGAATTTGCACATAAAATTTGGCACACGTGGATTTACTAAGGCTAACGGTTCAGATGATATAAAAATCTCAACTTTTTTTTAGGTAAGTCGGGGGGGGACGAGGTTGTGGATCACGAAATGAACCTTTAACTAGTTAGTCAACAGAGATCCTTCGTTCTCTCATCTGCCTGAATCTGGAATATTCTTCCAGAATACATCCCGCATCTGGAAAAAGCGGGCCTGTTTCCAAAAGGAAGTAAATCGTTTTCTCCGCGCTAACCGATCTGCACTACCCTATTGGACTGTTGTCGGTATTTAAAGCAATAATAGCATATCGTTTGAAGAGCACCCCAGTTGTCCTAACATTTTGTAATTGGTTACTAAGCTGTATCTGTAATGGTTTACGCTGACCGCTGTACCCATGGATTTTTTCTTCAGATTTTTGTTGTAATTGTCTGACTTTTAAATGCGCTTCTTTTCATACCAAATAACCATGCCGTCAATGAGTTAATTAGTGGGTCCCCATAAACCCCTCACCCCTTAGACACTAATGGAAGTTGTCTGAGAATATTTTTAAAAATCAAAGAACCATAGCCATTTTTTTCCTGATATATGTGCCCACATACATGTATGTAAACAATTATTAGTAACAATAAAAATAATTAACCCTTTATGTGCTGAAAACAAGCAATTTCGTCGTGGACGTTGCTGAACCGTTACTGTACAAACTCTATGGGAAAATGACGTGTATTTTGCAACACCCGTAAACAAAACAGGATTGTCTAAAACTGCAAGTGTTAAATATTTGGTTCTTCTAGTAGATATCAACATAAAAGAAGTTTTCAAAAAGTTTGATGTAAGCGCAAGACTCATTTGAATTTTCCGTCTTTTTGCCCGATTTCCGCGTGTTTTGAAAACATTGTTTTGCCCAAATAATAATTTTCCTTTTTTTTTTGCTTAATTGGGGTGTCTTGTGACGCTTTTACATGTGATATAAATTTCGTCCAAAAATTCCTTCGGAAAAGTGGTTTCCTGGGGGGGGGCACTAATGGGCACTAACTGGAGTGAAAACCCCTTGGTCACTTAATTGTTAAGCTCGAATTTTGTAATTAGAATAATTAATATCGGAGATCCCGAAGATAATTCAACGGCTGCTGGAAACGGCCTTCCAAAATGAAATAGCCGGGAAATAGCGCAATGTACACATCTATATACAGTAGTTCATTGGTTCCGAATTTACAATCTGGGATCTTGATTCAATTTACAAAATAGCTTCTTTTATGACAAATACGCACTTTTGAGTATTACCATTCGCATGTATAGTTTAATAAACAACTACTAACGCAATTGTGCAAAAATATCAAATTTTGAAAACTGGGGACGGTCTTCAAAAATGTGCTGTTATTGCTTTAATACCCTAATAAGATTTGACATAAAAACCCTATCAAGAGGCCATTCTGGGGGTTAATTCTTTCGTGATCAGCGACATATGATTTGCTGTTTCTTATTTCAAAATAAAAGTGTATACATAGTATAGGAATCTATTTAGAACTGAGTAACATCAGAAAAAAATAGGTTCCATGTGGTTAGGCTAAAGTTAGAGCAAATAAAATAAATCAACAAATAAATCAACGTAAAAGACCAAACAAAATGCCGTTATTTTTGCTTTGGAATATAATAAAATCAGCTCGAAGAATGATCTTCCCTTTAAAGGTAGGTGATTGTAATCTTTTTATATATGATGTTTTATGTGAACACATTAAAACATCTGATTAAAAAGTTTGAGTTTTATCAGCCAAGCCTTTTGGAAAGTAGAAGCATAAATGTGTACTAAATGTTTTCCTATATCAAAATCAAAATCATTAATGGGGTAATGTAGAATGATGAGGTTGTTGATCGGGTCCCCGCCTTTAATCACCATCCAATCTGGTTATGAAGGACTAAAATGCTTTGATGACCTTGAAAGGAGATAGGTGTACTAGAATTTTCCCCGTTTCTAATCAAGAACGGCTATAAAGAGTTGAATGTGCTTCAAAACCTTAAAATTGAAGATTAAAATGTAAGGACATGAAAATATACTATGCAAACCAAAAACCAAAGTTTAAACTGAATACAATGCCTTCAAAATGTAAACTGGATTTCGTGATAGATTTTAGTTTGTTATTTACCCAAATATAACACATATAGTAGGGTTATAAATCAGAATCCCATTCTAGAAGTCTGGGGAAGAAGGTTTGAAGATGTTTTTCTATAGTTTGAAGGGTGCTGAATCAGAATTTTTGGGTCCAACCTCTGGGAAATGTGGGGAACTTTGTAAAATAAGGGGGTAAAATTAGTACAGGGGTAAATTTGAAATCAAGTCAAATTGTGTTTAAATGTACACTAATGTATTTGTCTCATTATAAGGATTAAAAAAGGTATAGTTTGTCTAGGGTCCGACCTTTAGGTAAACAGGTACAGCCCTATTAAGGTTCAAGGTCATCCTGGGGTAAACGTTACCCAGTGCTCCGATTTCGTTGAAACTGATGTCAAATTGTTCGTCTTGCCTTATAATGTTTGGTATTTTGTTTCGTAATTCATGGGCAAAATGTAACAAGGGTCTACAGGGGTCTATAGGGCGTCACCAAAACCTGACCTCAAATAGTATACAGAGCTGTCACCCAAGAATTGAAATTAATGTTCTGCTTCAGTATGACCATGGCAATAATTTGACACCAGTTTCAACAAATCTGAGCACTAGATTTTTTTGCCCCAGGATGACCTTGAACCTTATCAGGGTAACCGAGTAACTAAAGGTTGGAACCTATACAAACTATACCTTTTTTTAATCAATACAATGATACAAATACAATGGTGTACATTTAAACACAATTTGACCTGATTTCAAATTTACCCCTGTACTAATTTTACAAAGTTCCCCACATTTCCCCGAGGTTGGACCCAAAAATTCTGATTCAGCACCCTTCAAACTATATAAAAACATCTTCAAACCTTCTTCCCCAAACTTGTAGAATGGGATTCTCGTTTATAACCCTACTAATATGCAATATCAGGCAGCGGACTAGGCAGCATCCTGAATAATATGTTTTACTGCTTACCCTGAAACCCTGTCGAATCCCTTAAATGGTTCCTCCCTAGTGATACAAAGGGCCTTGCTTACGGAGCAGCCTGTCAGATATCTCCTCGTCGAAATCTGATGAATGCCCGGTTTCAAGTTGCATTTTATTCACCCTTCGTCCATAAGGGGCCAACAATGTTTGCACAATAAATATGGAACACTTAACTTGTAATGCCCAAGGTATTATGATAGATGCTTGGCCACCGTGAGATTGTGCCTTTTCAACGATATTCGATTTCAAGTTTGTTATAGTGTGTCAAAAACATATCCACTATAAACATCGATATGTGAATATTATGAAATCTAATGCAGCGCGCGAACACAAAAGATTGAATGACATTCTTTGAGAATGCCAGGAAATGGATGTTGGAACTGAAGGCCTTAGTATTGTGGATTTGATAAATGGTATGAGCGCAAACCTGGTGCATGTGCGGTGAGAAGTATTTAAAGTGTAATTACAAATATGCTGTCATGATGTATTTATAGACAGCTGTATAGTTTTCTTAGTAGTAATTATGTCGCAGAAATGTCATAATTGACGGTGATTTTGTCAAGCTTTCAGCGTCATTTGTTGAAAAAAGAAAGGGTATTTTCTATGAAGTGTTTCTTCATTTCATGGAGCGCATATGCGTTTTCTTAAACATAGATGGCTGTATGAAAGGGTGATTTTGCCTTTAATTTACTGTAGAAATATATAAGATATATAACAATCTTAATAAACACGATACACTTGGCATTAATAGTCAAGCAGATAGTGGTAACAATTGTGAATTTTAGTATAAAAGCATCAAATTTGGTAAAGAGGTAGGGAATTACATTTGGAAAACATTTGGATATAGAACCACCTGCTCCCCTAGAGGTCAAAAAAGGTCAAATGATGTCAAAATTCTTAAAAGGTACAGAATAGATCTAAAATCGCCACATTATGCATGAAAGAGACCAAATTAAACCTAAATATCATGCTTTAATAAATGAAAACGAGGTTTTATGAATAAAAATGTGTTTAATGAATAAAGGGATGTTTAACGAATAAAAAGAGTGTTTAACGGAGAAAAAATGGTGTTTAAAGTAATAACCGCAAATGATACAACTTGAAAATTAATATGCCATTCAAAGATATTCTAAGAAAGGTGGTGGTCCTCAGAGAAATTACATTACAAAGGAAAGTAAAGAAAAAAATGGAGGGAATGTTGACAGTTCTCCAAGAACGTGTGCTATGCAGTTATACTATCTGGAGTACTACATGTATAAGGGGCTATATTTATTGTATATAATAAAAAAAAAAAAAAAAAAATCCAATAACATGTTGCTGTAATGTACACACCGCTCATCTAATTTGAGTAAATATTGTACCAATCAAACACCCCTATGGATAAAGAAAATGATTTTATATTAAAACCACTCAGGAGTTTTATTATTAGGCAGATGATCATGATTTTAAACACCAGACAACACACTGAGTGATTCATCGGCATCCACCTGAGTCCAGGCGGTAAGCTTTGTGGGCTCCAGTTGATAAATATGAGTATGAGTATTGTGATATTCGTTTTAATAACCATACTGTGTGAATATAAACGTTACAGTAGGTCCACAATTTGGCTAAAATCAGCAGTGGCTTGTCAGTTAGCCATATCTAAGGCTCACCATATCATGTTATGCTTTGCATTTTGGTGCCTAAAAGATATCTGTATCTCCAAGAATCCCTAGGACTATCATTTGAGAGCAAATTGCAAGAAATAGAAATTAGAAGAAAATTTCATTATTTTGTTTGAAAAATTTGTCCAACGCTGATTAATAGATAAACGACACCTTGTTTTTTGAAATATTTATATAGATCTCAAAGATTGAAAACAATACAATGTAAATACTAAATTTCATATTACACATGTCCACAATTTGGGAATTTTCATAGGTTAGATTGTTTGTAAGGAACTAGAACCCCCACCGAGTGGTTTACCTTCCAACAATCTTTATCTCTTGAAATAACATTTTTTGTAATTAAAATCGGTAATCCTAGACCTCATTTAGCCGGTTCATTATATTACTAAAAGGATATGGAGCTCCTATTCACTCTGTGTTAAGTTCAAGTTCAAGTTCAATTTATTCAGCAAATATACAAGAAAAAATACAAATGAAACATATATAATAAAACATGTGCTAGAACTACGATAGACAACCCCGGAGGGCTTATTTGCGTCGGTAGCCCTTGTTAACTAAATTATAATAATATGTACAAGAAAGTTGATCAATCATGATAGGCATATTGCATCGATAAGGCAAAAAATTGCCACTACATCCTCCGCACCCGCCACGTATCACGAAATATAATTTATCAAAAGAAAAGTGCACGTAATATGGGGCTGGAACGAAGGGTATAATGCAACCATGCCCGTGTGAGATGATGTACAAGATACTTAGAGACCAAAGATTCGAGGGCGATGCACATAGAAATATTTACGCCTCGGCTAGTGTATTATAATTACATTTTATAACGCATGTTAGATTTGATAGAGTGGTTACTATATTCCTCATGCTGTTTTACCAATTATTTCTCCATGTAACACAGGAAAACCCAGAAAACAAATTGTAAAGTAGCTGTTACTATTCCAAAATGACACATTTGTAAAATGTTGCCGAATTCGGAAACCTGTGCACCTATACACGAATCCGACGGGGAAGCCTCGAAAGGACACCCTCTACGTCGCCGCCATTACTGGGGGGGGGGGGGCATCCCGGCCACCAAAAAAAACAATACACACACGCCGCATATTGCTTAACGAACGAAATAATAAGCCCATAATCATGATAATAAGAATTACAACCTAACTTTTTTTGCAATTGTTAACAAATTTTCATCGTTTATTTCCATGGATTTATGGGAGGATGATGTCAGGGACTGGCCTTAAACTGGAATTCCAGGGCAAGTGTCTTACTGTTGTGTAAAAATTGAAGGTTATCTCGCCCACTTTGCGTGACTGAGAATGAACGCTTATGGTTAGAATACGTGTTAAAAATTGGTAATAACAGCCGCGTGAGAAAAATAATTTTTCGTAAAATATCAAACATCTCAGACAAAATAAAGTAACAATAGAATGTTGGTATATTCCGTGTACGTGGAAACATGAATAGTTCCCAAAGACCGTGACATCTTCCGATGCGGGTTGTTGGTGTTTTAGAAAGGACACTTCCGTGCCATGTGATCGATTTCGGAGATCTGAACAAATTAGTCTCGTTTGTGCATGGAATGTGCTACGCCTGGACTATCAGTCACGGAAAATGCCCGGCGGGACAATGTGGTATTTAGACTGAAATGGATACGATGATTGTTTCATTTGTGTCATTAGCGAGTGAATTCGCACGCAGTTCGTTCCATTTTTTGAACTTTTTATCGCTATTTGTGCAGCCAAGAAATTTACATTTTTTTCCTGAGCCGATGATTTGTATATGATGATATACAAATGGATAACAGTGAGATAGTGTTGGTTTTTGCCGTCAGAACTGATCAAAATTATCGCTTCTTTGTGGTAACACGACAACGTAAACGCGGTGTATAACGAGAAATGCAAAAGATGCCCCCCAGTCATGGCGGATGGTGAGTGCGCCGCCCACGGCGTAGGGGCGATAATAGTCGCCGTCGGATTCGTGTATATTTGTCCTCAAATTACTCTTACAAAATTATTATAAAACTACAAAAAGGGATATTTATTTTCTCTGATGTATTTCTGGTGCAGTTCTGGCACTAAATTATATTTGGTTTTCCTGAAAATTGTCAATTTTCTTTTTGTAAAACCAGGACCATGCCACACATAAAATGAAGTATTCGTGTATTCTTCCTTTCCCTCTTAGGTATATTCATCCCAAGTTCAATTTTCACCTCGCTCTTTGTTAATTTTTCTTGATCTGCGGACCTAAAAGTCAAATTTGTTGACCATTTTAAACAAATTGTTCATTTAAAGGACTTAAACTAGAGACAATTTTATTTTGTCATATTTCTCCAAAAATGCAAGCATTATTGCAATATTGTTAATTAAAACGTCATCTAAAGAAGGCAGTTGTTTTAGGACATTTATGTGATATTAGTTGGTAACGAAAAAAACCGCTCTTGATACAGAGTAGGAATGTGCGACTCTATATACTTGAAATATATTGACTTCGCTGATCCTAATCTTGCAGAGAGATACCTCATAAATAAATGAACATTAAAGTACACGGTCCCAAAAGTGTTTTCAACCACAGAAATGCTCTAATAAAACGTAGAAGACTAACCCACACATGAACCGCTATGGGTGGTAAATTTAGAGCCATTCAATTTACGAATCAAGAATGATGATAAGGTAATCAAGAATAAATTTGATTTGATTCCAGTGCCTTGAAGAATTATATCAACCAAACATTGATTTCTTCGCATATGCGAAGTGTCGTTGAACTTGTCTTGAATGACAGACGAGAAATCCATATAAACTAAAGATCTACACACATCAACTACTGTGCTGCGAATAGGAAAGAACGTCCTAGATCGTTGCGCATTTTTTTGGGGGGATAGTTTTTTTGAGACAATCTAGTTACAATGGCTGCATATTTCTTACGGCCGTGAAATGTTAATAGTCATTAAGTTCGTACAACCATTACCTTTGATCTGCTGTAGAGGTCGGCATGGCGTCTTTGAAAAAAACAGGGAGACGATAGAAATCGATGTACTCGACTTGTCAATTAGAGCTCTTGATATGTCATATCTTCTAAATTGTTAATTAGGCCAACGTTCTGTGATTACGTTGATGATTGCGATGTGTCTGTCTCCTGTCAAAGTTTAAAAAGCTCCTCCTACGCGTCTTTTATTTGAAATCATTCTGACTAATTAAAAGTAACGCCTTGGCGACTTGGAATTTTTTATTACACATTTTATCGATGAGATGCGTATGACAGGACAGAGACAGAATATCAGTGATGGGTTTGTGTGTGTGTGTGTTTGTGTTTATTTAACCGTTTTAACCTTAAACCTTTTTGTAATTTGTCAGGGACAAGGGTGTCTCTTACAAAAATTCTTAGCAGTACGTTAGCACGCCAACGACGCATCTAAACGTTAAAAGGTCAATTTTAAGGGTTTGAACTTTGGTGAGTGGTGAGCGGCATGAGGACTCGTGGGTACGAGGAACGATATTTTTTGCGCGGTTTTCAGTACCAATTTTAACAATTTTTAACACAGGAGAGGACCAATTATTCCCAAAGACTGCCGAATAAGACTTTTCAATGGTATGTGTTATTTCTACGTAGAATTTGTCGACGGCGGTGTCCTCATTTGCCAGAGTTTTGCGTTAAAAACCCTTACCCAAACTGACTGTAATTGTGGTCCACGGTTCTGAATTATAAACTTTCGTCTGCTTCGTACGCTGTGTGCCCTATGGGGATTCCATATGATGTCATAGCAGCGCGTTATTTGTTCAACGGACAACTTTGTATATTGCATTTTCGTCAAATATAATAATAGACCGTATTCAATAGCCAGCCTTGTTGGTGGACAAGATAGACGCATTCCAGTACTACAATACATTCACCTGTCAATGATCCCTGTGCACTCGCTAAACATGGATCGATTGACAGCTTAATGTATTGTAGTCCTGGAATGTATGCATCTTGTCCACCAACATGTCTGGTGGCTGACGTCATATTGAATACGGTCTATACATGTTTTTATTTTTGTTCTTTAAGAGTTAGTGACAAGACTTAAATGAAACAAAGTTTTCTTCGGATACCAATATGGCTGGAGAAGGTTCCTATCCATTTGCGTGTCACTGTCACGCATGAATGCGCCTAAGGATATGACAAAATCAATATGCGAATGGGCGTATTACACAACCAAACTCAGTGAAAATTTCAGACAAGTAAAGTGATTCAATATTTTAAGATGTAGTAATTTCTGACTTTCTAATACCTAGATATAAAATTTGTTGTAACTTGTGATTCTGATTTATGTTCAAAATAGCTTGTATTTTGTGTTTCATAACTATGTGTGCATTTATACCTAAAATCAAAATGTAGTGTTTTTCAAGTGACTAGTTACTGTAATGCATCCAGAAAAGGTCATTTCATTCAATTTTATAGTTGTTCGTCGAGGACTTGCACTTGTAAATCTGAGCACTTAAATTTGGAATTTTGTGACGGGGATCACATCCCGTAACAAATACCGGAGGCGATCCTACTGTGACATGAATGACACTTAACGGAGTGGCCGAGCTTTAAAAATTGCTCTAGTTTTTGAGTTATCCCTCCCTCGGTAGAACAAAACATTTCCACTTTTCTTTGAAGGAAGTATATAAGATGGGGAAATGATGGTTGCGGTTGAAATATTTGGTGGCAATGATGATTTCTAGGTCCCCAAAACACATTTGGACTGCAAATTTAGCCAAAATATTATACGTAAATTATTTAAGTAAAATTTACAATCTTATTTTTATTGGTATCCTTTTTTTTTTTTTTGATTACTCGTACTCGATATTCGTGTGAAATGAAATGTGATGTTTTGGTAAAATTCCAGACTCTTTATATATTGTATAAAACAGAAATATATAGCATAAATGTTAGAAATTGATGATTACATCATGATTTAAAAGTGTTTGCTAAGAAATCTAAGAAATTAATAAAATCTTGATTTTCTTAAATTTATAGACTCCAAAAACGTGATTTTTTGGCCTAAAACCCCCCTGCCACATTCACATTGTCTTTATGAATAGCAATACGGTTGAGCCGTACGTGCAACAGGGTTCACTCTCATTAGCAGACATGTGAGATCCAACAACATGAGCAATGGCTTTATCAAATATCTCACTGACATGCATGAAACCAAACCAAAATAATCAGATGCTTCCGTATTTAATTGTGTTGCCCAAGGAAAAAACAAACAATCAACCAATGAAACAAAAACCAACAAAAAAACAAAAGGAGAACATACGATAATAGGGCTACACTGTAAAACATTTACAGGCAATTTACAAAAAAATCCTGGACAAAAAAATACAGTATTTGGCTTATAAATTTGGCAAATAAAGGAAAGTACCGTAAATTTTATGTCCAATATTTCGGGCCTGTTAACGACACAAAAAATTTAAAAAATTAGAAAAAACCAAAAAAGAAAAATTAAAACAAACATTATTGATACACCGGATGAATCTTCAATTATACGATTAAGTACTAATTACAGGGAAAAATACTGTAATTTTACAGGGAACTCTGGCAGCAAGTGCCACAAAACCACCGTACAATCCAGCTTTTGCAGGTTACATTCGAATTGATTATCTTTTACAGTTGAGTAATACATTTTACAACAAGTAGGGGCGTTTCGTCAGTGCTTTTTTACTCTACCACACGTTGCACAATCTCTATCTATATGTTTTTGAGGGTTTCGATAATTTATGTTACGTTTATACTGTAAAATTTACGGTAATTTGTGGCAGAATTGCTTCCAGGATTTTCCTGTAAAATTACAGTATTTTTTTACAGTGTAACTGGACTAGGGAAACAGTCGGAATTGGAAATAAAGCCACCAGCTAGTACCAGACAGGACAAGAATGGCAAGCACTCAAGCCAACATCACTCTTGTTAGGAAGAGGCCGTGTGACCGATCACGATAGGCGCTAGGTAAAACACGATGACAGGAATCTCACAGTCTTCATTTCAATAAAATAAAGAGCAAGATTATTTGTGGTCCTTTAGATGGGAAAAAAGTGCTGTGAAGTCAAGTTCATTTTTATGAGAACCTGTTGGGTTCTACATAATCAAGATGAAATGAACAAATAAATGGCAAATAAAAAGCTTCTTTTATTGGCTTGAAATGAATATTGTCAAACAAACGACCCATGCGTATTTGTTTTAGAGGCAATATACTTTTGCCCGAGTCGTTAAAAAGCCACAATCAGTCTTTTTCCCCAAATTCAAAATGCCCATTTGTCTCTAATGCTATTGTTACGTAATAACAACACTTTATATTACTGTTCTTTGTGGAAACAGACACTTAAGCATTTTAAAGTGGTAATAAAGGATGCCATTTACGATTTTTCTAGACCTAAAAAAGTCGGATCCCGACTTGTATTAGTAAAACAAAAATAAATCATTATTCTTGACAACTACGGAATGTTACGCTTCGCCACTTACAGGGGTCTTTAATACAACAATTTCCAATACAACAGTGTAAAAAATGCACTTTGATGAAAAATAGGGGGCGCGATTTGTTTACATTTGAAAAAAAAATCGCTGTAGGCTTTAACATTATTTGCTACAGCCTGTATTTACGAAGTTAGTGATTTATATAATTTCTGGCCTTGGCCATTTGACGTACTATCGTTAATGTGGTCTAAGCAGCACGTACATAAAAGCACACTAAACAAATTCTGGGATTATTTTCAAAATTGATGGCGCCCTCAATTCTTTTAAGGATCTTTAATTTGAACACCATACTCGACCCCTAGAACTGGTTTTGCGTCAAAACACGCGCACGTTATGTGCTGCGTGTTTTATGATCTTATGTATTTTCCTTACCCGTCGTCATGGTAATATTCGGCGGAAGTGCGGGTGTAGTTTGAGGAAGGTCCAAGGGAAGTTACAGAATTATCTTGGCTAGTGCAAGAACAGGTAACCGCAAAAAACAAACACCGCGGTTTTGTGTGGTAATGCGACGCCATATATTGTTCACATGTAAACTTGTTAATAGATCATGGAACAATTTATCCTTATGGGTCGTTTAGGGATTTTATGTACGTCACACAGTTTCTTCTGTTGCTAGGCTAAGGTAGTATTAAATATATGATATGTATATTTAAATTATTAAGCGAATGATATTTGGAGAAACAGAAAAGCCAGAGAGATGCCTATCTCTCTCTGGTGACATTTGTGGATTGTATGATGAAATAATTGGTAACCGTATAATCGGAAAAAAAAAGTATTAAGGATATAACGTGTTGTATTATAAAATGCATGTTCTGTTCTTCTGAACGAAAAAGGTTCGGAAAATGTGCAAATTCTCTTCTGGTGAACAAAAATAAATAACAATTGTTTCGCCTATTAAATTAAAAATCGTACAGAATAAACACGAAATTAACTATAGGTCAGAATAGTTATATGCCATATTAAGGGGAAAAGCGAAAAAGCTACTATTTCTTACGTCAAGAAGTTGATGCTGCTTATTGGATATCATTACAAATAAAAAGAAAAGACCAGTAGGATAGGGATACCAAATTTTAACTCAAATTGTTGTGTTTTTTTTTTGGTTAGCAAGTAGGGGTGCAACAACAACACCTACCCAACATGGTAAAGAAATACTTTGGTTAGAAAGGAGAAACAGGACAAGTCTTGAAACAACAAACAACAATTATCATACGGTAACGCCCTGATCAGGTTTTGTTCTTCAATTAGACTTAACCAAGGCCCGTCACCGTCGTTTCCCAAATTGAAATTCTGACTTAGATCAATTAGACTCATTATGCAGTTGATATATTCATAAGAATACGCATGATAAGTAACATATTCGAATATTTTTGGAAACCTCATTTCTGTAGTATTTGTACACAAATATATTAGTAGTAGTAGTAGTCAACCAACGTTTTAAATCCGGTTTTGGCCCGTAACGGGGGGTGGCCGGTACCCCATCTTCCCACCCCCACCCCCCCCCCCCCCCCCCCTGGTAGCAACCGCCTTTACTCCTTCCTTCCCTTCACCCGATCAATGCATCCTCATCCTCAACCCAACCTCCACCCGACTCAAAAGGCCTTCTTAAGGCATGCTCTTTATCCTTCCTCACCACCTGCCACATACCACGCAAACTATCGCTTGCGATATAAGATAATAAAATGAAAATATTAAAAAAAAGATTTTTGTAACAGCGATTGTGAGACTAATAAAACATTTTTTCCCCATAAATATTAATATTCATTTTTACAAATTCAAAAGAAATATTATTGGTGTAAAGTGAATCTGTATGCGTTAAAATATTCTAATTAAATTGCTTCCGCAAAAATTAATCGAATGCCCAAAAACTTACTTCAAAGAAACGTTTTTTTCAAACCATTCGAGTCGCTGCTCTGACCTTGCCCAATTCCCGATACTCATCCCGAACGGAGTTCATTTCCACTTGTCCACCACCCGACTGCGCATGCGATGTTAAAATAAAAAAAGTCTTATTTGTAAACAATTAATCGATGGTCTTTAATTCTGAAATTCATGTTTTTATAAAGGCTATTTAAATCAAATGAAAACACCGGTCTCCAGTGCCGTACGCAGGGTTTTTTTTTTTTGGGGGGGGGGGTTGCGGGACTTCGAAAAATGGGAACCTTTTTCGAAAAAAGTGGACCTTTTTGGTAAAAAGTGGTTTATTTTTACGTTTGAAATTTATCACCAAAAAGGGACTTTTGTGTCAACCTTTGTATCAAAAAATCAGCAAAAAGTGACCCTTTTTCCCCCTTTGTGGAATTTGGGGATGGGGTGCGCGGTCGCCCACCCCGCACCCCCCCCCCTGCGTAAGAGGCCTGACTGGCGAGAATGTTTCTTCTGTGTACCTTTTAATACCAGCGTGTTGATATCTCCAATTATACCGTAATCATGGCAATAGAAGGAAATCAAAATGAAATGTAAATACGTATTGTAAGCAAAAATGTAAGAAATTTTGATCATGCAGAGACATAAATACATCAAACCGTGACTCTCTGGTCCTCCTCTCCAAACGAAGTGCGTTAAAATAGTCCTTGGTCTGATCATCTGCAAAATAAGTAAGTAGATTAGAGCAGTAAGATTAATTGATGAGCAACGACTACAATTTCGTGTTATGGGTAAAATTAAAATGTATTCTTTCGAATGGTGAAAAAAGAGTAATTTTATTAAGGATAGCAGAATGAAATTATAAAATGCAATTATATTGTTGTGTTAAAAGTGATCTATTTTTTCATGGCCTTAGTGACTGATTCTGGGACCGTGGCGGTGCTTGAGTATGATGATCATCTCCTAGATAATGGGAATAAGGTAGTCAATCATTGTGGAGGTCTTGGGAGTCGGTCAGTGATCAGACTCGGCATGATGGGGGGTCTGGTTAGTGTTCATCAATCAAATGATTGATTGATATCTTGTTACGATATCTTGTTATGATCTGATTATACTATCTTGTATGATATAAATGGTTCCAAGATATCAATATTGTATATGTTCTCCATATCTTATCATTTGTTAATGAATTGTCCCTGTATACATATTACTATGAATGCAGGTTTTTTATTATGGCGATGGGGGGGCCCCCCTTTGGAAATTACGTGAATAAACTGAACTAATGAACTAAATCAAACACTAAGCGTGTGACCACGTGACCTGTTAAAACTCCAAACCTATCAAAATGACAAAAGTGGACAAGACACTTATATCATAATCGTATGTTGAAGGTGAAGTGATGCTATACCAGAAAGTTCTGTTACCTACGTTACCAATTGAAGGTCCTGACATCCAGAATAACTATGTCGAAAATTCGCGTTTATGCGTTCGTCCCCCTGGAGTTTTGGACCTATTCAATTAGTCGGAGAGGAAAAATGAAAGAATCAAATGCACGTGCCACACCGGATTATCTTGGAGGGACACTCCGGTCATATAACTCACTCACCGGCCACTAAATACAATTTCATTCATGTATGGAAAACGCACAATAGTGTATTCAGGCTTTAACATTACTCACAATAACATGATTAACAGAAGTCCCTGGGCCTCATTGAATTTTTCACCTCCGCAGAATGTAACGGGGTACATACAGATGAATCCGGCGGGGAGTATAATTTGACTAATTTATGACGTGAATCGTCATTCTGCAGTAAAGGTATAAAAAATGTCGCTATGACGTACACACTCCATTACAAACATTGCTCTTAAAGGGGGCTTTGCCCGAATTTCCGAGAGAGCGTAGAGCGTGAAGGTGTGGCCAATGTTTCTTAATAGTGGATCAGGGTTTCCTACGGAAATATTTTTTTTACCAAAATTCCTATCCACAATGCACCAAACGATGTACGAGTGTAAAAAAATAAATAGAGCATATATTCTATGGTGTTTTGTGTCAACGGTAATTTTTCTGTCAGAAATGTGTGAATAATAGGTCTCACCCTTTTTGAGCAAAGTTTTGTATTGCTTGGAAGCTAACTTTGCGATGAGAGTTACGCGCCGTAAATATGCTCCATAAAGGCAATCCTTCTGTTGAAGTTATAGCCTATAATCGTCCAAAACCAGTAGTTCTACACCAGTAACTGGAAAAAATAGACAAATTCACTGAAAATATTGATCGTCAAGAAAAACGGTCTTATTTGGCAATTAAAACATTAGTCATGGCACACTATTGTTTTTTGTAAACCTGCAAAATTAACAATATTTATCATCCAATAATATGTCATGTAATTTTAATAGTCATGAAAATATATGTGATGATTAAAAAATAATGGTAAATGCTAAAAATGCTAATTAAACATTATAATATTTTTAATTTATATAATTTATGTAAAGAATGATTTTAATTTGTCAAATAAGACCCTTTTCTTGACAATTATTTTTTCATTGCATCTGTGTTAGATTGGCACTTTGAATACTCCTTCCTACCTGATCATTATCAATCAGAAGCTAGGGCTCATGTGGAGAGAGATATGGTCCTCTGGACTCATAGTTCACCTACAACTTTAAAGAATTGGGCACTCGATTCAGTTGATTTTCATAGCCTTTAACACGTTATCCGTTGTTCGTCTATGACCAGGACTTTTTACAACCCCAGCTTCAGAGATTTTGGGCAATAGCGAAATGAGCTTTGCGACGAGATTGCTGTTTGTACTAATGATAGTTCAGACATTAGTCCTCAATCATAGAAGAGAGGAGTTAGGTAATGCTTCAAGAAGTTCCCCAGAACGGTAGGCCGTTGAACTTGTGGGCACCTGATAGTGTGACCTTCGAGGTCACCAGAAACCACCACTCCTTTAGAGCTTTTGCTTTTGGCGAGCTAACTAATAGTGTACAGAGAATCAATTAAATAGTATCCCACTGTCCACGATTTAGAATCACCAAATGTTTCTTACTGTTAAAAAAAAACCCAAACAAAACCAAGGTTATTATTAAAACAATCACTATTGCGCATGTAGAGTCTGCTACCGATTTATTTGAACTAAATCAATCGCAAAGTAAAAACAATCTCCAATCATTGTCTTTGATTAAAATAATAAACGAGTCATTACTGCAAACTGACCAGAAGAACTTGTAGAGCATCGTTATTATAGAATTTGGAGTGGGCGAACGGAGCGAAAGAAGACAACAAAATAGGAACAAAAAACCGACAGATATCTTATCCTCTACCGTAAATGAAAAGATTTGCTGCTGTCTAGAAATCCATCGTGTTTACCCCCGTATTGTCAATATGTTGATTTAAGTACGGGCCCAAACATGTTACTCATTTCATCTTGTCCGTCAGAGCGACAATTTAAGTCACAACAACAAACATATTCTTTACCTTATTTCGTCAAGGTATCAGTCAAGGGGAAGTGTAAATCCGACTGGACAGTGCAAAGGGTCAGTGGTCCGTAGCTAGGACATTCAAGATTTTAGATATAAACAAGCGGAGTGTTACCGTATCAAACAACAGCATGACTCCTATAATACATTTAAAGATAATAAAAAAAAACGTAATATTACAGAAAAAATAAAAATATTTGAAAGTTGCAGAAATAATAGCTTAAAAGTGAAGGATAGTCTGTAGAATCATCTCAAGTTACTTTTTCAACTGAAGAATTGCCAGTAAAAGAAGAAAATGGCAGTGTGAAAATATGAATATCCTTTCAAATTAGTGTTGTAGACAGTGTCCGTACGGACAAGAAGACTAACCTGTCCTTTTTTGTGCTTATAGGTTGCTTCCGGTCTTATCATTTGCAGGGATGTTTAGGGTACCTGTACTTTGTACAACATGTTTAAAATCTGATTTTTGATGATTTTTTTTTTTTGATTTTCTGATTAGCAAATCACTGATGGTACTTCAAACTACTTACGATCGAAGAATCCGAAACAAAAACAAATTTAAACACTTAGGTCCTTATGCACAAAAAGTAGCCAGGGGTCTGTTGAGTTAGACCTGGCTAAGTGTAAGTGGCCCATACAGAAATTCCTGTTTGTTTACCGCATTATTGACATTGGGGTATTTCGTATTTATTTGAAATTGCATCAATCTTTGAATCTGTAGTTACTTTGTTGGAAAGAAAATGTGAATAACTGTCAATTTTGGAAAAAAAATATTTTTGACTTTAGACCAGGTCAACTTTAAACTCGGTCTTCTTTTTTATACCTTATCGGACTAAAATTTATGATACAAACAAAATTAGACTCAGTCTACAGTGTACAACCACGGAACTCCTATCATATGTGATAGTATGTGAGAAAACCATGCCCCCTAGAACATTCCCGAATCAACGTTGAGGGGAAATACAAATTCCGAGATTTGCTTTGATTATCGATTTTGATGAAAACTTGTTGAAGATATCCCTATAACAGAAAGTATGTATTTGCTCTGATTTGATTCTTAAGCCTCAGCCTCGAGAAAAAAAAAATGCAGATATATGGGGATACAGGAGGCGAAATTTCTTCCCGTAGTTAACTTGATGACATGTCGATGATGGGTTTATTCTAGAGTACAACTTGCTTCTGATTTATGTTGATGCAAAGGCAGCAACGCTTGAGTGGCTGGCTACATAGCAAACACCCAGATAGTGTGGGTTGGTATGTCATGAAACAGTTCCCGTAGGATTTTGGTGCTAAAGTTGATTTTCTTGCTGTTTTTCATTTCAATAGGGACCAGACAGTCAGAAAATGATGGGGTGCAAATTTTCGGACTGCTGCCCCCCTTCCTCAAGGGGGGAAATGTTACTAAGGGAAAATTTTAATCTAAGTCAAATTGTGTTTTAATGTACATTAACATGTTCGTCTCCTGATAAGGATTAGAAAAAATATATATTTGCCTAGGTTCGACCTTTAGTTAAAGCGCTATAGCCCCGTAATGGTTCAAGGTCATCCTGGGGTAAAATTTACCCAATGATCAGAATTTGTTGAAACTGGTGATAAGTGTTTGTATTGTCTCACAGGATCAAAAATGTATTATTTTACAGTGTGTGACATTGGTTCGCTAATTACTAGCAAATGTCGCAAGAGTCTACTTGGTCTATGGGGGTCACCAGATCTTTCCCTGGATGTCGGAATGGTGCTATCAAAAAAATCAATTAAAATGCATTTTCTGTTTCAGTAGACAAAGGACACTTTGGACACCACTTTCAACAACATCGGAGCATTTACCCCCAGGGTGACCTTGAACCATTACGGGGCTATACCGCGTTATTAACTAAAGGTTGGAACCTAGGCAAATGTATATTTTTTGTAACCCTTATTAGGAGACGAATGCGTTAGTGTACATTAAAACACAATTTGACTCGATTTTAAATTTTCCCCTGTAGTAAACATTTCCCCCCTTAAAGAAGTGGACATCCGAAAATCCGAAAATTTGCACCCCATCATTTTCTGACATTTTAGGTCCTATTGAAACCCAAACAGCAACAAATCAATTTTAGCATGAAAATCCTACGGGAATACCCACCAACCCACACATATCCTTTTGTTTTCACACCGCAAAACGGGGACGTCAATAGAAGAAAACTGTATTGTACGAATGATACAGGCGACCAATGCTTCATGCATCAACTGCCGATTCGCTGGGGAAAATGCCACTCCGTGATTTTTGTAACGTAGATGGGCGTTTCTAATAGGCAAAGCCCTACCTATAATGAACTTGAAACCAATCACAGGGGACCAGGACTCTGATTGACAGATCTCAAAGGTGACAGCATTGTTAGCATTCTCTTTGAATCGACTATTGCTTTTACCATTCATCGAGAACGGAATGCCTGAAGGAAAATAACACCCTTTCTCGCCGCATTACTGTGTGATTGTGCCCAGGTTAAAAGATCGAGTCAGGATATATAGCAAATTACATCAAGAAACGGACAATGGGGATTCGCGGATGCATGATGTTACAGCAACTTACGATATGAACTTGTGTAAATGCACGCGATCAATTATAATCCATGGACATGCTATCCTTGACATGATTAATTCATGTTTGATGATGTTCCGTGGGCGACGAAGTTATTTCTGTCGCTAAAATGGCCGACAACTTCATTCAATGTTTCATTTTAGATAAGAAAGCATCGTTTAATAGCTGAATGTGAGTTGATGTCGTTAAGAATAAGTGGGACTCTTAAAGAAAGTTTCTGAAATACACATTTTTAAATATGTGGTGATAAATTATTTAAATGATTTGTCTAACTGTGACTGTTATATCTGTTAAATGAGCTCATATTTTACACAGTCGAAGAACTCGACTGTGTGTTTCTTCTGTACGGTTTCTTTCTTTCTTCTCTCTGTCAAAACTTCAAAAACGCTACTTCTCCTACAGATTTCATTGTATGATCATGTGACCCATGTATATGGTGTAGTTTGACACCCCCTACAAAAGTAATTTGGGTCACAAGGGTTAATTACCTGATTTCACTAAAAAAATGCTACTTCTTTTACAGATTTCATTGTATGAACATGTGACTCATGTATCTGGTGTACTTTGACACCCCCTCCAAAAGGTACTTAATGAAATGGCGATCACATGTCATTAAAGGGGCATTTCCGGCCTGAGTTTAAAATATCTTTAAAAAATCATATCTGCAATATGCAAGGTAGTACATTGATGCTAGGCTTGCACAGATGTATGTTATAAATTCCATACAAGTCAATGGAGGTCATTCAGGGGTCAAAGTTCAAATTTTCAAACTGCTCCGATTAAGCTGAAATTTTACTGAAGTGATCCTGATGACATTCTAAACATGTTGAAAGGTCATTAAGGGGTCAAAAGTCACATTTCCAAAATGCTCCGATTGAGCTGACATTTGAAGTGATCCTTATGATATTCTAAATATGTCTAAAATATTTTCGAGATCAAAGGTCATTTAGGGTCAAAGGTCACTACCTCGAATGTGTTCAGATTTGCCTCCAGATCTAGTTTTTATTGCATCTCAAAATTGAAACAATTTCTCTCTTAACATCAGAGTAGTATTAAACTGTGATAATCGTTATACATTGTTAAATACTGGCGACTAATCTCATATATTAAGTAAAACCTGAGTTCAAAATGGGTAAACGTTACTTTAAGCTGAGTATACCTTACCTAAGAGTGTTAACGTTCACCAACTTTAACTAAGACTTCACTCAACATATCGGTATAGCCTGCGTTTAAGGAATATTGGGTATTTGTAGAGTGTAATGACTTTGAAAACCCATCTCCTTTCAGAGATATTTTCGGTATACGTATGTTCTGTATTCTATTTGATAAACGTATTTAGTCGTTTTGGGAGAGTTGGCTGATGAATTGTTATGTAATTTACTGTGATGTATATTTTATGTAACGTATATTTGATGTAGCGTAACATAACCTTATACAATGTAATGCACTACACTGCAACGTAATTACAATGATAAAATGAAATTTAACGTTGTGCAAAAACGTTTTGCGTTGCGGTCCTTTCGGGTAAAATAACAGTTTTTTACTCGAATAAAAAGAACTGGGAGAGGGCATTTTTGCTGTTAGTTACTATCTTAAGCATTTAACTGGTGAATAACACATTAATATGGATTTTACATCCCTTGCTCTTTAAGTCATCAAATATCAGGCGGTCAGATGCTGTTATTTTATTTTAAATTTAAATAGTAGCACCAGGTACGGGGTTGAATTCTTAGTCAGTAACAGCAGAAACGAAAGTCAATCGCTCTTGCTACCGGAAAAATAACTCCTGTTTTGGCATTTTGATATTCACAAGGGGCGCTGTTTTACCAATAAATACAGCGAATGCTCCCAGTAAATATCATATTGATATCAAACAACCCCCAGTTCAAAAATCGCATACCTTATAGATACATCTCTATTTGGGTCACATTGGCTTGTCAGAACGTATGGGACCGTTTTAGATCATTTCCACCAAAAGCCCGGGAGATTCAGTTACCTAAAGCTGTAAAAAAGACTTACGATCGTGTGCATTTTCTCGCTTGTACTTTTAGACCTGTCATTGTGTCACATTTATCGTGTTAGTCGAATACCCGCTATAACTGCCCATTTTCTGTGCTATGAATGACATATCATTGTAACAAGAGTTAGCTGAAGGGCAAAAAGCGTCATTATGAAATAATTTTAAGTAACACTGTATACAGTGTCTTATCAAAGCAAAAAAGAAAAAATCCCATTTTCTTGCATTTCATTGAAACAAGAGCAAGCTGAAGGCCATACAGCGTCATTATAAAATCATTTAAAGTAATATTGTATACATTGTCTTATCAAAGCAAAACCTGAAGAGCGCCCCCAATTTTCAAAACAAAATGATATTTTTGCACAGTTGTATCGAAAATCGGTTAGTAAACTATACCTGTGAATGGTAAAGCTCGAACTTGTCAACTTATCGCAAAAGAGGGAATTTTATCCGGATAATAATTCAGTGGCTGCTGGAAACGTCCTTCAAATATGAAATAGCCTGGAAATAGTGCCATGTACGTGTCTACACTCATCCATTCGTTGTTCCGTAGGTTCAGGCGAATCAAATCAAAGTCATTTTCGTGAGCTGGCACTATTTCACAATGGACAGACAGGAATCTGACGTATCCAGGTCTGTCGTTAAATTACAACCGGGGATCCCGATTCTCATTACTTTTTTTTAATGGCAAATACGCACTTTTAAGCATTACCATTCGCAGGTATAGTTTACTAGACAATTACCAACACGCTGGTGCAAAAATCTCAAATTTTGAAAATCGGGGGCACTGTTCACGAGGGAATGGATCTTAAGTAAGTAATATGAGTTAGTGTCTCTTCATTGTCTAAAAATCTTCTTTGTTTGCTTTCTTCTATATAAATGATTCTTCGTATTTTACTTCTTTGTTTCCTTTCTCGCTGAATTTGTTTCATTTCTCATCTTATTTACTTCATTTAATTTTTTTATATAACCATATTTTTGAAGAAAGAAAATTGTCTTCGGGTAGAAAACACACACACACGCGCGCGCGCGCGCACGCACCACACACACACACACACACACACAATTCTAAGTAAATTTACACCTAAACTTTAGCGTATTTGACCTTACTAATTGGAACCCTCTTTGGATCAGAAACATTTTACCAAGCCTTCGAATATCACGTCGCAGGTCTTCCACTTGGTAGATTTTAGAACACATCAGGTGTTGATGTCGGAGTCCTGCAACAAACACAGTGGTTTTGCAAAATGAACAAGTATGGACGATGCAAAAATATTCATGTTCTGAGAATAAATTTTCAAGTAAGCAAAATTGTGTTAGATTGTAAAAAAAGTATTTTGTCTTGTTGTAAGGATTGAGAAAAGATATAATTTATATTGATTTCGACCTTAAGTTACACGGGTATAGCTCAATTAAGTTTAAAGGAACACGGAACACGTTGAAACAGAATATTAACTCTTTGAGTATTATAAACCGTTCAGGTGGCAACTTTCAGGGTAAGACTTTGTTATCCCCTATGAACTATGCAGACCCTATTTAAATTTTGCCCTGCAATTCTACAAGCAAATACCACACTTCGTAGCAAGATGAACAATTAGACACCAGTTTGAAGCTAATATGACCTTCTTGGACATTAATAGAGCTACAAATGTGTAACTAAAGCTCGGAACTACAGTACACAAATATTCCTTATATTTAACAAGGCAAATTGACCTTGATTTCAAATTTACCAAGTGATATCCCCTTATTTATGTTGTTCTTTGGACCTCACAGACATATAATGGTAAAAGATACCCTGATGCAATTTATTCCAGTTGAAAATTTACTTTGCCTGAACTAACGTGAGGTTTGGCGCAAATGACAACATTCGTTTTGTGCGTAGTGTTATCCTCAAAAGATACCATATACATGATAAAACTGCAAGCTTTCTTATTGATCGTACTCTTAATACCACTACAACGAGTACAATAATATAAAAAAACAAGTGCGAATATAAGAAATAGAATTGCATTTTGGAGTTAGCCACAGTTCAATAGTCAAAGTCATTGGAGGCTCAATACGGTACTGCAGCTTTCAATTACAGAATATCCCCTGGAGGATCAAGTGGATAAGTAGCAATAACGAAATCACTCAATTCTGTCATTTTGACGTTGAGACAGCTATTGAGGGATTCTTTAAGGCAATAATCACGCGATAATGTCAAATAATAATGTTTGTAACCATCTGTGAAGCCTCTTGTGTGAAGAATGATGACAACTCTGCATCAGTGTCTATTGCAATTTATAATATGGTCGTAAGAATGTAAGGACTACTTGAAACTTCAAACTGCAACGGATCTACGTATGCGTTAATTATTACAAGTACGGTTATTACTGAATCTTGCATCTGTGTCTCAAGTTCATTTAATTACAGAAAAACGACACACCAAGACGAACAGAAATGCCTTTAGACAATAGGATTGATAAAGGTAAACAAATACTTCCCAATGTCAAATGTCCGTCATCATTCTTGATAGCATTTGTAGATCATGCTAAAATCAAATACCAACTTAAATCCGAGTACGCATAGCTTTACTTATGGTAGATTACAGAAAGACTAGTGTGGGTGTCCCGTGGCTTACCTTAGACAACCTGTCTATTGTTATTGCTAAATGGCCTAGGCATATATCCTTGGACAGGAAAAATCCTTATGTGTTTTGGCCTGAACTGTTTAAAGGAAAATCTCCTATTAACTTATACTATACAATCGCTTCAAACATGTTCAAGGGTCAGATGCACATAAGAGGTTTTTCCTGACCAGCGCTGTATGTTTTTAACCAACAAAATTGCGCTGCAAAATCTGCCTCCTTATCTACAGCAGTTACACAAATCCAGTTCATATACAGGGTGGTTCAAAAAGTTAACCCAGGTAAAAGGTGATTGTTAACCAACTTCCTGCAGTTCCGTAGAATTTGTGTTTATCTGAATGTTTGATGAGTTAGGGTATTCTATCACTATTCCTGAACAAAGGTGTCTACAATCTTGGAATCGAGTTGAAAATAATCACCATTTACTACATTGCCGCCCGGGTTAGAGTTTAGTATCCCTAACTCAAACGAAAGTCCCAACCTTCTCCCCTTCAACCTGTCCCTTCCCAACTCCATCAATCGATGTTGCTGTACACCTGGCAAACTGCTTGATGATACCCTCAATCAACTTGGAGGGGAAGATGGAGGACAATTTTCAGAAACGTTTTTCCAAAACTATTTCCCAACACACCTGTGTCTTAGATGGATTTGCACGTAGGTGTTTTCCTCATACTAATGAGTGAGTTTTCATCCAAAGCTTTGGAGAGTCTCTTCAACCACTGTGAAGTCTGGATCTTGTGCGCTAATTCCAAGATCGCTGCATAAATAAAACGACAGGTTCTGCACCCTAGTTGGTCCGTTGGTAATAGATGTTGAACATGAGAAGTTTGCAAGCACACTCCCTTGTGGTAGACCATTCTTGAGCCTACACCATCGGCTCTTCTTCGCTGCCTAGCTGAACAAAAAACCTCCTGTTTGCAAGCAATCCTCGGTAAGCTCAGTCAGCGAATGTCCTTGGTAATTTCCAGATTCTAATGGAGTAGGGCATCTGTGATTAACAGTGTCGTACGCTGTTGATAGGTCGACGATCACAGCTCCGGTTACCATCCCCTTCTCGAAACCATCCTCAATATTGTTGATTAGGGCTGAGTCCTTGGCTTGTTGTTGATTTGCCTGTCCGAAACCTGTTTGTTCTGGTATGAGTTGTTCGTCCATCACAAGTGGTCGATACGAACGATTGTGCGGCAGTAGACGTCAAAGAGCTTGTAGGTATGGCTGAAGAGGTGATATAGTGCTGTAGCTCTTGGGATTGGATGGATCTTTACCAGGCTTTATGAGTGCCATAACATATTTTTAGAGATCAATTGTGAATAAATGATTTGTGACTCATAGTTTTTATTTTTAATTTTTTTTTTTGGGGGTGGGGGGGGGGGTCCGGTCTACGCACGACTGCTTTTCAACGATCCCGGAGTGTTTTTTTATTGATTAGTAAGGCCACAGCAGTATTTTCTCTTCAAAATTAAGACAAACACCGCCCTTAATTCGTTCTTTTGACATTGTGTTATTGGAAATTGCCTAGAAGAGTCCATGTAACTGACTAATGCTAAATACCGTATTTGTTTTAAACACGAGCGATTCTTGTGAAAAGTCCGGGAAACTGGCCCATTTTGCCCTTTTTTATCGGTAACGGCACGCTAGGTTTCCGAACGGTGTGTTTCTACTATAAGGATTAGGTGTAATGTACTTTAATGCTAAAGTTAAAGCTTAGAGACCTAGGGTGTGGGTTTATGGTTACTGTTTAGTTTGCGGTATATAGTTAGGTTTAGCGTACTGTGTTCGTAGTAATACACCTCTTATCTAAACACCCAACTACTCTTGAAACGTTTTTAAATTCGTGTGTTTTCACGCTGAAAGGTAAAAATGATAATCGGTTAATATGATGCAATATTTAAAAAAAATTAGTGCAAAATCAGACATACAAATTTGAAAATAAACGACTGATTATGGCTTTAATGTTTGGGATAGAGTAACTCAGGCTCCTGTTGATCCGTTCTCTGTACAATCAGGGTATGTGTCTTCAAACGTTATAGCGCCCGCCACCTCAACGTCTGGAGAGGTTAACACGCTTACCATACATTGGCATAACCACGATATCAATTCTGAGTCAATCACTACACTCCTGCACAAACGAAGCTCTCCATTGACGCCTAGATAGAAGATTCTAGTGGCAAGTCACCTGATGCTAGTCACCGACGGCAAGTCGCGCATGTGTAGTACATTCGGGTGACTGACCTAAATATACACACAATCGAATCTGTGTGTACATTGTACGTGTCATGCAAACCATGCTTGACCGCCCCCACAAACACGGTTCCCGCATATAATTATGACAGCAATCAATACTCCCATTGCAATTTCTAGTTCAAACTTGGTTCCAGGCCGGGAAAAAAGCCCATGCATATTTCCATTTTCACCTTATTTAAAGTGAATGTCACCTTGCAATGATGGCACTGTGGGTTCAGGAAGGATCTAAGTAATACCGACACAGATAATACATCTCACTAGTCACATTATATCGCGCATAATCTACGATTATTTAGGAGTCCTTTTTCAACCCTCAATTTCCGGGATTGACTCATGGCGCAACGTTACAAACATAAAACAAACACAAACACTCAACAACGGAAAGTCTTATTTAAATTCTGGTTTTCAGCTTCCGATAGCCGAGACCATACCGGATTTCCCATTATCATTGCGCATATAATTTTGACAAGCTGCGGTCTAAAAGTCTCTCGAACGTCATGAACATACATTGAGGAATTTCCAAAATCTCCCCAAGCTGTATCACAATATGACGTCACCATTCAGTAATGAGAGTAATGAGCGGCGCTCTTCATTTGTAAATTGTATTGAAAGAAGTGTGTACGTGGACTGCTTAAGGCTTACAAGTTGCGGGCGAGTCGCATTTGGGCGTGATGTCAATTCGAAGTCGATCACATGAGCTGCTTAGTTACATATGAGTACGTGACGACATATTTAGCGCCGCATTCACGGACGAAAAACTAAACCTCCTTAGTACGCGCGACGTGAAATTTGGATTTTTGGATCGATTCGTGAATAATAGTATTCAGGTTTACACCCAGGTACAAACGCCTCTCCTGTAACTTCTAAAGTGGTTTTGGAGATGGCCTCAAAAATGACCGGAGGCCATCTTAAGACTAGGCTTGTTTGGACTCATTTTAAAGGGTGCATTGCGCGATCTGAGCAATTTCATATTTGTTTACGATTCATACAATAACATCGAGAAAAGGTTATTTCCAACATTTCAGCTGATTCTAATGGTACGTTTTGATGTATAGCTACTTGATCGTGCAGAGCGTAATGCAGAACTTACCGCCGTGGACATAATGTAGGCTAATGGAAATAATGTAGGCTAAGATTAATTGACCCTTGACCCTTACCTTTTATTGGTCCTTATGATCCTGGGCATGACCCTTCCTTAACAGGTCATGCCCCGGAAGTAACATTTGACCTTGGAAACTGGAAATAGAGCTTAAATACAGTGATCTCAAAATATATAGCTTCCGCACACCACGGTATATATGAAAAATCGCTAAACGCGGTCAGGTGGTTAATGAGCAAATGTCCATTTACAGACAAAAAATATTTAAAAAATATGACTGGAGTAGAATGAATCTGCACGCCAGATTACGCAGACATACCAGTGATTCATATCTCAAATGTAGTAAGAAGTATAGTTTCAAATATTAACGTATGAATACAGAGAGCTACAGAGAGTGCTGCACTGTAATACGAAACAAAGTTGCGACCCCATGTCCAATCTTCAAAGTAGAATGGATTGAAGTTACCTGGGTCTTCGATGATTGTCAACCAAACCGCAAAAATGCAACCATGTATTTGGAATACACTGTATGCTACCTATTTCTCACTTGACAACTGAGTATACATCATAAAGCGCTTATATAAATACCTACGTAAGGTAATTTAGGTAAACTGTATCCATTTAACTCTCCAAACATTTGACACAAAAACACAATCTGTAATGCATCAGTAGCCATCTCATCTATTTTTAGCGAAACCATCCTAGCATGACGTGTTGAATTTGGCCCATCGCACCTGCCAATCAATGAACGCTACAAGTCGCACTACATTTCGTGTTATATAGTGACGTAAAACTAGACTAAGACACACCAATGGTGTTGGTGTCCCACATTATTGACTCCGTGACACAAAACAAGGTGTTGCCTTTCAACGGACGTCTTATACGTCGATGGAAAAACAGTCGAGGTAAAGTTTGCGGTAAGAAGCAGGTTGCATATGATCTAAGTTCGAGTTTTACAGTAAATGCTACATTGAATGATTCAAAACAACCCATCAACTCCCTCTGTTTAAAAAAACACGATCTATTCTGAAATCACTAGTGTAAACTCTGCCTACACATTTTATTTGTGGCTTTCTAAATTGACGGTTAGTAAACATCCATGAGGAGTCAATAACCTTTACATACGACTGTTTCATTATTACCTCTTCTATGTACAAACAGTTCAGTAGAAGCTTTGGTCAATCACGATTGTATATATGTGACATCTTGGGGAATCTAACACGCGAATCAACTTAGTTCCAAGTTTAGCACCAAAACAAACTGAATTTAATCAGGTTATACAAAGTGTCCCAAAATAAATGCAATCCTCGTAGTTGGTGCTATAATTTCAAAATTAATGAGATTTATTCAAATTTTACAACGGATTCTGAATGGTGAACTAGTTTGCCATATCCCGCCCAATTTTTGTCTGATACGGTTCACTGGTTTTGAAAACAAAGGCTATAATGCAATCCGCCCTCAAATTACCACATTCCAAGTTTGCCTTAGATCGTTGAAGCATGTTCCCTTGAAAAGTTGAATAAAATGTCTTTCAACAATAAACATTTCCTCATAATACTAATCTGTCTTGTTGTTTTTCAAATTAAAGTACTAAAATATTTGTCGTTATTGTTTTATGTACGGTCTTTATCGTCTGTACAGTAGTACATAGCTACTTGACCAAACGTAAATGTTTTATCTTTAGTGTGTCTGACAAATTTGTATAAATACTGCAATTTGCAGGAGAAGGATTAAATATCAAATGAATGGAAAAAGTATGAATGGATGTTGATGACTTCCTAGTTCTGGTATGAACCATATAATAGAAAAAAAAAAACACCACCAGTAACAACTTAAATTCAAACTTCCCCCTCAAACACAGTGTCAGATGTCATTGTGAACTGATAACATTTCCCATTTCCCTTATTTATCAAAGACATGTTGCCTTTAAATGTTTAATATTTAGTTGACAAGGTTATATTGGATTAATTGACAATAAAGAGGTAAGGATAAAGAAAGAGACAGAAGAAGATAAATAAAAACAAGCATCTTCGTACTTTAGCATGTCTTGATTGTGTATTCATCAGTCAAACTTGGAACGGCTTAAATTGTGGCTTACTTAATACGTAATCGCCTTTGTTCTAAAAAACAATAAAGCAAATCAGATGAAATTTGAACAGTATGTGGAGAAAAGGATGGGCTTTACGAATATATCACAACATTTCAGAACTAAGAGGATTGCATTTTTTGGGACCCGCTGTATAGAACTATATACTGCCCACTTTTGTCCAAAAGCTTGCAAAATTATACATTAGCCTTAAAATATGGCGATTAGATTTGATATTTTGACCTTAATAACATATAACTTTGATCAATCGTTAAGGTTCCAATCTTGTTAGAAAAGGCACAAATCATACAAATTAAAAGACTCTAGTCATAATGTGCGTGCTCGTGATAAAATTGTCTCGGTAAAATCTTAAAAGGTTCATTCTAAATTTGACATTAAAACGCGAGCCTTTTCGACAAAAAATTGTTCCTTCATGGCTGCCACACGCATTTGCCAACTCCGACGGTTGAAGGTATTTTTTCGCTTCTCCGCTGTACATTACGCGGTGTTGTGATATCTTATTGACCCGATCCTGCCAGAATAAATCGATATGTGACCTTTTTAAACGCCGTGGACTGCAACAAATCAATTTTGGTCTTTACAGTAAGAGTAACGTATCATTACCATATTGTATCGAATAAAGAAACTTCGTAGCTTATTGTTTTGGCAAATCGGCCGTTGGTTTGTACGAATCAAGTTGACGATATGTGAAAATACAGACCAATGGTTGAAGATTGACGGGGGTTGACTGAATTGTTTAGCTTGATTGTTCTCGTCTTTCGCTTCTATTCAATCGGAAGAAGGTGAGAACAAGTTAGAAACCCTTAAAATTACCTAATCTGCTAATTTAGCTTGTCAGGCCCAAAGTTGCCAGTTTTTCCATAGACTAGTGTGAATAAGTGAGGTTAGTAGTGCATTGCACGTTCGGTTTTTTAAAACAAGGAGGGTGTGCCATTTTTCCAAGACTACTGTGTATAGTGAGTTAGTGGTGTTCGGTCAAAGCCTGGGAAGTTATCTGTCCGTTTTAGCAAACTGCTGGTGTAGTTATATGTATTACAATTACGGGTATCTTAAAGTGACAGGAGGAGATTTTTTTAGGATACGAATTGCTCTGAAATTGCACTGGATCGATTGAAGACCACCTATCAAGAACGTTTCGAAGGTTTATTGGACAAACAAGTAAAAAAGAAAACCGCAAACCTTGTTTAGAACTTGCCTGACTATCGTAATTGTCCCCATAGAACACCGTGCTTTGAATTTCTGTCGTGCAAGACAGAAAATACTAAATCACCATGTTATTACATAAATGGGGCGTATTCGGCTTATTCACTTCAGGTGTGGTCTAATACATTGGAAAGCATTCCAAAAATGCAAATAACCCGGGTTCGAAAAAAAATTGGGGGCGCTTCTTTCTGGAAATCGGCTCATGTCTCTTTAAAGCCTTCCCGATAGTTGACCCGCCGGTTGACCCGTGGTTCATGTTGATTGAACCAATTGGATAGAACCGGGCGAAGCAGGCGATCAACTGCATGGTGGATGACTTTTGAGGCCGTCCCTACTCGAATAATATTCTCTCCTGATATTCAACATCTGGGCGACAGTGGGTTATCCTATATAGCCAGCTTTGGGGTGAAGCTGTTAACTTGCGTCTAAATTGGCTAATTGTTGGCTAAATGTGACTGAATAATTTACCATATTTAAAAACACTAACGTGTCCTTGTCACCGTCTATTTTAACATCGCACATGTAGTACAAGCATTTTGCAAACTCCAAATTGTATTGATTGCTCTGGCCATTAACCTTCGAGCAACTAGTGTTCAAGCTAACTTGCTAATGAGTTGGTTGATTAGTGCATTGTTAAATATTTTAGCCGTTTGAGTGCAATTGAATAGGGTTGAAGACATGAAAAAAATCAACAAAACTTGATCTGAGTGATGACCATCGCTGTTATAGTATATTTCAATGTCTATATTTAAACGTTGCTTTATGTGTTTTGGATCATGCCGACATTTGTGAAACCAGCAATTCATTTCCAAATGGAAATGAAAGCGTCGGATGAGGAGCTTCTGCAAGTTTCCTAAGAGATCGAAGCTTACTTAGAAGTCAAAGGACATTGTGTTTCTGGAACCGTTAACGTGACCCGTATGTTAAATTGTGACCTCAGCATGCGAGTGTGCTTGTTATTAAAATAACACGCGCATTAGATTATGATAACCTTCTCGACTCCGCTTCGTTGTAGATAATGTACTAAAAACAATGGATAACACCAAGGACGATAACATGAGAAGTGCATTGGGTAATAAAAGTACAGGGTCATACTGGGGTGGCAATTTATTCGTTTAGTATAATATATAATGGTCTCACGTGCGCACGGTCTACGTGGGATCACCAATATCGATAGTTTAGGATACTCGTCAAGATTTTTGGTCATGAAACATATTGAGATAACTGTTAGGATGGCTAACTGTTTAAAGGGGATGACCCGATTTAAGTCTGTAAATTTTCATCTTGATAGAATGGCCTTAGCCTCGAAACCCTATCTGTAAAGTTTCGCGCCGATATCTCGACCCGTTTTGAAGTGAGAGCTAAAAAACGTGATTTTGTAGTTCTCATAGAGTACTCTCTAGTAAAATTAATATTGGTCGACCAAACCATAACATCCAAACCAAATATCCTTTAGCCCTTATCCTTTAACAGTGTAAATGAGAAAAATAGTAGCTTTCTTCTGATACCAAGTGACCATTTCTGGTAAAATCCGGGGTTCCTGGAGACGAAGCTATTAGCGATCGGACCACGGGCCTTTAGCAAAGCGTACCTGAGATACCATTTGACGTACATTAATGACATTTAATGCGAATCGCGAATCGCTGGTACATTCCAGAGGAAAACATATCCTACATTTTTTTAATTAGCTGTTGCCATGGCAACCGCCAACCGACCAATAAGCGCTTTTCTCTGAATAACTTAAAACGAATGGAAAATTAAACAAATCGGAAATATTGCTTTCTAGTACTTTGTCTTTTTAACATCTGTGCCAAATTGCAATCCTATAGGGCCTACGCTGTTTTGTTTTCTCGTGCACTTGATTTCTTGCTTCTTGGGTCAAATTTCCAAACGAAAAACCGGATGTACCATTTAGCGATATATTAGAATAAAATGATTCGGCCAAAGTAAGAAGGTGAGGAAAACAGACAAAAAGCCAGAAAAATCATCAACTTGTATTTTACCGAATGTATACTCGATTAAGTCATGCAAATAATATAAATCAACAAATAAGATACACTAAAAGACCAAACAAAATGCACTTATTTTTGTTTTATAGAATGGAAATACAATAAATTCAGAATGATCCTCTCTTTAAAAGTAGGTGACCTTATTGTGCTCTTTTATATATGCTATTTTATGCAAACACATTGGCGCATCAGATTACAAAGTTTTTGAATCGGTCCAGCCGTTTGGAAAATAGAAGCATAAATGTGTACCAAATATCTTCCTATATCAAAATCTCAATTTATGAGGTAAAGTGGCATGATGAGATTGTTGATCGGACCCCCGCCTTTAATCACCATCCAATCTGGTTTTGAAGGACAAAATGCTTTGATGACCTTTGAAGGAGATGGGTGTACTAGAATGTTCTCGTTTCTAATCAGGAACGGCTATAAAGAATTGAATGTGCTTCAAAACCTTAAAATTGAAGATTAAAATGTAAGGAAATGAAAATATACTATGCAAACCAAAAAACCAAAGTTTAGACTGAATACAATGCCTTCAAAATGTAAACTGGATTTCGTGATATGTTTTAGTTTGTTATCTACCCAAATATAACACATTATAGCAATATCAGGCAGCGACCTAGGCAGCATATGTTTTACTGCTCACCCTGAACCCTGTCGAATCCCTTTAATGGTTCCTCCCTAGTGATACAAAGGGCCTTGCTTACCTACAACCTGTCCAGATATCTCCTCTTCGAACTCTATTATATCCCGTTGCAAGGTGCGTTTTATTTTCTCCCTTCGTCCATAAGGGGCCAACAATGTGTGCACAATAATATGGAACACTTACACTGGTAATGCCCAAGGTATTTGATAGATGCTTAGCCACCGTGGAGATTGTTGCCTTTTCCAACATATTCGATTTCAAGTTTGCTGTAGTGTGTCAAAAACATATCCACTATAACATGCGTATGTAATATATGAAATCTAATCAGCGCGCGAACACAAGATTAATGACTTCCTATTAATGCCAGGAAATGGATGTTGGAACTGAATGCCTAGTATTGTTGGATTGATTTGATAAATGGTATGAGCGCAAACCTGGTGCAATGTGCGGTAGAAGTATTTTAAATTTTAATTACAAATATGCTGTCATGATGTATTTATAGACAGCTGTATGAATGTTTTCTTCATTCATGGAGCCCATATGTGTTTTCTTAAACATAGAGGTGCTGTATGAAAGGGTGATTTTGCCTTTAATTACTGTAGAAACTATATAAGATATATTTCCAGAACTCATAATAAAATACGATACAATTGGCATATAGTCAAGCAGATAGTGGTAACAATTGTGAATTTTAGGATAAAACATCACATTTGGTAAGAGGTAGATTACATATGGAAAACATTTGGATATAGAACCACCTGCTCCCCTAGAGGTCAAAAAAAGGTCAAATTAATCATCAAACTCTTAAAAGGACAGAATAGATCTAAAATTGCCACAATTATGCTGAAAAGAAAACCAAATTAAACAACCTGAATAGTCATGTTCTTGTAATAAATGAACAAACGATGTTTTAAATGAATAAAAAGGGGTTTAATGAATAAAAAGGAATGTTTCATGAATAAAAGGGTGTTGAAACGAATAAAAGATTGATTAATGAAAAAAAAGGTGTGTTAAAGTAATAACCGCACATGATACAACTTGACAATTAATATTCATTCAAAGCATATTCGAAGAAAAGGGTGTTGGTCCTCATAGACAATTACATTACAAAGGAAGAGTAAACAAATCCGGTTTAGAATGTTGACATTCTCCAAGAAACGGGTGCTATGCAGTTATTACTATCTGGGAGTACCAATGTATAAGGGGCTATATTTTATTGTTATATAATAAACGAAAAAAAAATCCAACAATATGTTGCTGTAATGTACACACCCCTCACCCAATTTTAGTAAATATTGTTGCAAATAAACGCCCCTATGGATAAACAGAATGATTTTATATTAAAACCACTCCGGAGTTTTTATTAATTAGGCAGAGGATCATGGTTTTAAAACACCAGAAAACACACACTGGAGTTGATTCCCTCGGCATCCACCCTGTTTGTCCGGTCGGTAACCTTTGTGGCTCTATTATCAATGAGTATGAGTCTGTGATATTTGTTTAATAAGCATATTTGTTGAATAAGTTAGGGCAGGCCCACAAATTTGGCTAAAATCAGTGGCTGTCGTTAGCCCTAGGCGCCAATACATTTTATGCTTTGATATTTTGGTGCATAAAATATATCTGTATTCTTCCAAGATCCTAGACTATCATTTGAGAGCAAATTTGTGGTTTACCTTCCAACAATCTTTATCTCTTGAAATAACATTTTTTGTAATTAAAATCGGTCATCCTAGAACTCATTTAGCCAGTTCATATATATACTAAGAGGGATATGAAGCTCCCTATATTCACTCTGTAGTAAATATTTACGTTAATGTGTGTCTCGGCTAGTGTATATATTATAATTACATTTTTTTTAACGAATGTTAGATTTAACAGAGTGGCTACTATATTCCTCATGCTGTTTTACTAATTTATTTCTCCATGTAACACAGGAAAACCCAGAAAACAAATTGTAAATTAGCTGTTACTACTAAAATGACAAATTTGTAAAATGTTGCTGAATTCCGAAACCTGTGCATCTATATTTGTCCTCAAATTACTCCTACAAAATTATTATAAACTACAAACGTGGATTATTTATTTTATTTGATGTATTTCTGGCGCAGTTTTGGCACTAAATCTTAGAAATTATATTTGGTTTTCCTGAAAATTTGTAATCTTCTTTTTGTAAAAATCAGGCCGATGCACGCCTAAAATGATGTATTCGTGTAATTTCGTGTGTGCTTTTTATCCCTCTACAGGTATATTCATCCCAAGTTCAATTTTCACCTCGCTCTTTCTTAATTTTCTTGATCTTGTTGACCTAAAAGTCAAATTTGTGACCATTTTTTAAACATAATTGTTCATTTAAGACTTAAACTAGAGACAATTTTATTTTGTCATATTTCTCCTGTTCATTAAACTTAATATAGAGACAATTTTATTTGTCAATTCTCAAAATGCAAGCATTTGTATATTGTAATTAAAAGTCACATAAAGAAGGCAGTTGTTTTAGGAATTTATGTGATATAGTTGGTACGAAAAAAAAACCGCCTCTTGATACAGAGTATTGCACTGTGCGATTCTATATACTTGACACTTCGCTGATCCTGATCTTGCAGAGAGATACCTATAAATAAATGAAAATTAAAGTTTACACTGGTCCCAAAGTGTTTCAACCACAGAAATGCTATAATCAAAACGTAGAAGACTAACGCACAACATGAACCGCTAGGGGTGGTTAAATTAGAGCCATTCAATTTACGAATCAAGAATGATGATAAGGTAATCAAGAAAAATTTGATTTTATGCCAGTGGCTTGACGAATTATGCAACAAGACAGTGATTTCTTCGCATATGCGAAGTGGTCCTTGAACTTGTCGTGAATGACAGTGACAGAAATCATATAAACTAAAGATCTACACACATCACCTACTGTGCTGCGAATAGGAAAAGGACGGGCCTAGATCGTGCGCATTTTTTTTTTGTGATGTAAAACGGGCTAGTTCAAAAATGGAATTACCTACTCGGTAGTCGTTTACTTTTGGGAGAAAAATTAGTTATCAATGGCTCATATTCTACGACCGTGAAATGTTAATAATATAAGTTCTTACACCTGCCTGTGATCTGCTGTAGAAGTCGGCAGTGCGTCTGTGAAAAAAAAAAAAAACAGGAGATGATTAAATCGATGTCTCGACTTATCAATTAGACCTCTTGAGCGGGCAATGTCACCATCTTCAAAATTCGTTAATAGGCCACGTTCTGTGATGACGTGATGATTGATAGGTATTAGTGAAACTAATTTCAAACACAGGGTGGGTTTCGAGGTCTCCTGTCAAAGTTTAAAAAGCTCCTCCTACGCGTCTTTTATTTGAAATCACTCTAATAAAAGTAACGCCTTGGCGACTTGGATTTTTTATACCCACATTATCATGTGATGCGATGACAGAAAGAACAGAGAAGAGAAAGAAAATTTACATCAGTGATGTGGTTTGTGGGTTGTTTGTTGTGTTTTTTTACAAAACATTTTGTAACTTGTCAAGGACAAGGGTCTCTCAGACAAGATTCCTTAACAGAAGGAACGCCAACGACGGAATAACCGTTAAACTGTCAATTTAAGGGTTCGAACTTTGGTGAGCGGCATGGCACCTCGTGGGTACGAGGAACGCGGTTTTCATTACAATTTTGCAAATTTTTCACACAAGAGATGATCAATTTATTCACATAGACTGCCGAATAAGTCTTTTCAATGGTATTATGTTATTTTAGTATGATTTGTCGACGGGCGTGTCCAAATCGTTACCCAATTGACCGTAATGGTGGTCAGCGGGTCTGAATTCTAAACTTCCGTCTGCTTCGTACGCTGTATGCCCTATGGGTTTCCATATGATGTCATGACAGGATTATTTGTTCAACTGGCAAACTTTTTATATTGCATTTTGGTCAGTTTACAAAGTGCTATAGCTCTGTAAGGTGACACTTAAACAAAATATATATAAAAAAAGTTTTTATTTGGGTTCATTAAAGTTAGTGGCGGACTTGAAAGAAACACAAGTTTTATTCGGATGACTGTAGAAGGTTCGTATCCATTTGAGTGTCACTGTCACGCAGAATGTGCATATGGATATTTCAAAATCGATATGCGAATGAGGTTACATTGCACATCCAAAACTGAATTGAAAAGTTCAAAAGAGTGAAATAATCAAAGTGAAAGATGTAGATTGTAGTAGTTTTTGACGGCGATGCACTTTCAAAGACATAGATATGGACTTTGTGTAATTCGTAACTATGGTTTATGTCTAAAATAGCTGCATTTTAGGATGTTCAACGTCACTGGTTTTAAGTTGAATTTGGATTGGACGGGTCAACATCCCGTAACAAAACCTGATGTAATGCAGTGCTTCCTACTGTACACGAATAAACACTTATTTAACGGAGTGCCGAACTTTAAAAGGTGTTCTAGTTTTCGAGGTTATCCCTTGCTCGAAACGATGGGGAAATGATCGTTGTGGTTGACAATATTTGGTGGCAGTGATGATTTATAGTAAAAAACACACATTTTGGTTGCAAATTTAAGCAAAAACATTATTGTAAATAATTTTAAAGTAAAAATGTTACAATCATGTTTTAGGGTATCCTTAGGGCTATTATATTATATGTTTTACACGTTGCAAAAGGGTTTTGATTTTACCTAAACACACCCCTGCCACCATTCACATTGCCTTTATGTTAGCAATACGTTGGGTAAGTTTTAACAGTAGTTCACTCTCATTAGCAGACATAGTGGATCAGCAAAATGAGCAATGGCTTTATCAAATCTTTCACTGAATGTTGAAACCAAACCAAAACCAATCAGATGCTTCCGTATTGAATGCAAGGAAAAAAACCCAAACACACCAATGAACAAACAAACACACCAAAACAAAAAATTAAACCTACGATAATAGGCCTAAAGGGACTAGGGAAAAGTTGGAATTGCGAAATAAAAGGACACCAGAGCAGGCCCAACATACCCAGAACGGACAAGAATGGCAAGAACTCAAAACCACTCAATGGTAGAAGAGCCGTTGTGACGATCCAAAAAGAATGGCGCTGGGCCAAAAACACGGTGACAGGTATCTCGAAGTCTTCCTTCATAAAATAAAACAGAGCAAGATATTTGTGATCCCTAAAGTTTAGGACATGCATATAGAATGATGTAGTTTGTGTCCCGTCTACAAGGAGGGACGAGAACGCATTCAATATTTGGGTGGTATGGACATCATTAGTACATGAAAAATATTGATTTTTTAAGAGAGTAATAGACTCCAGGGACTGTGTGAATAATTCATGGAACTGACTGAAAATCAATAGTTTCACTAATGAGGTCACTGGTAGTGTATTCTTTTTTGGGCCCTGTTTATTGGAATGGAATGCCCGTAAAGATTTGGACTAGGTTTATCATCTATTTCGTGGGACCTTTAAGATGGGAAAAAAGTGACTCTGAAAGGTCAGTGTATTTATGTTGCTTATGCCATTTCAAATGCTTACAGACAGATATCCGACCAAATATTTCATTTTGCACTCCATTTTATGATGCTACCCTTTGTTCTACATATCAGATGAATGAAATTAAATGGCCAAATAAAAGGTCTTATTGCTTGAAATGAATATCTGTCAACCAAAGGACATGCGTATTGTTTTAGCAAAATGCGTTTGTACCCGGTCTTAAAGCAAAGTCGGTCATTTTTCCCCAAATTCAAAATGCCATTTTGTCTCTAAATTGTTATTGTTAGGTCATAACAACACTGTATATTACTGTTCTTTGTGGAAAAACAGGGACACTTTAGCATTTTAAAGCGGTATGAAGATGCCATTTACGACTGTTTCTAGACCTAAAAGTGGAGGAACCAGCCTTTATAAGTAAACACAGCATAAAATCATGTTTTATTGACCAAAATACTCGTTTACGCTTAGCCACTTACTAATACAACAGATTTCCAATACAACAGTGTACAAAATGCACTTGATGAAAAATAGGGGGCGCGATTTGCTTACATTGAAAAAAAAACGTGATAGTGCTTTAACATGTTACCCAGCATGTGTTTACGACAGTGATGATGATATAATTTTGGGTTCGGCCATAGGACGTACTATGTTAAGAGGTGGTCTAGCAGCACGGTCATGAAAGACACAATAAAAATCCAGGGATTATATATTTTGTGAAAATGATGACGCCCTCCATCTTTAAAAGGATCTTGTAATTTAAAACACAATACTCGACCCCTTGAACTGTTTTTGCGTCAAAACGCGCGAGTTATGTGCTGCGTGTTTTATGATCTTATGATTTTCCTACTCGTCGTCATGGTAATACTCGGCGGAAGTGCGGCGTATTTTGAGGCAGGTCAAGGGAAGGTTAAAGAATATCGTGGCTATTGCAAGATTACGTAACCGCAAAAATAACACCGTGGTTTTGTGTGGTAATGCGACGGCCAAATATGTTACATTAAAGGCTTTGTTAATAGATCGGACCAATTATCCTTAATGGTCGTTTAGGGATTTTATGTACGTCACACAGTTTCTTCGGTTTGCTAGGATAAAGTAGTATTAAATATATATATGTATACTTGTAATATTAAGCGAATGATATTTGGGCAACAGAAGAGACCAGAGAGATACCTATCTCTCTCTGGTGACATTTGTGGATGGGATGATGTGAAGAAATTTGTAAAACTATAATTCTTGAAGGAAAAAACGTATTAAGGATATAGGTGTTGTATTAGAAAAACATGCTCTGTCTTCTGAACGAAAAAAGGTAACGCATTCTTCGCTGGTGAACAAAACAAATAACAATTGTTTTCGCCTATTAAATTAAAAAATCTTACAGATTAAACAAAAATTAACTATAGGTCAGAATAGTTATATTCCATATAAGGGAAAAAAAGAGAACATTATATTTCTTACGTCAATGAATGTTGTTGCTGCTTATTGATTATCATTACAAAGAAGAGACCCGGAGCTATAGGATACCAAATACTAATGGGGGTTTTTGTTAGCAATGTAGGAGTTGCAACAACAACCGCCCTACATCTGTTACAGAAGTACTTTGGTTCGACATCCGGTTCTACGGCCGATCAGGTTTTTGAAATAGAATTAATCAAGTCCATGTCCACCCGGTCGGGTGGGTCCCGTTTCCCACAATGAATCTGACTTATATCATTTAGACTCATTATGGAGTTGATATATTCATAAGAATAAGCATGATAAGTAACATATTCGAATATTTTATTGAAAACTCATTTGGCCAGTATTTGTACACAATATAAAAACTATTAGATAATACAATGAAAATGTTTTCAAAAAACGATTTTTTACAAATGCCTGTAAGAATTTGGTAGCGATGGATTGTGAGCATCATGTTGGAATCAAATCTGAGGACGCGTCGCTTGCGCCGATCGAGTGAGTATTTGCGCCGAGCGTAGCACGCACAGAAAGTACAATTGAGCCATGCTGAATGCAATTGCGCAACGCATTACTTTAGGAGGGGGGGGGGGTTGGACCCTGTACTAGGTCACAAAGAATACGCCGTCAATGCACAGCATTTTAGCGACGGTCTCAGATTTGATTCCAGACACAATGAATAAAATGTTTTCCCCATAATATTAATTTCTTTTTTTACAAATTGAATTAAGAAATATTATTGGTTGTAAAGTTGGAAACTGTAGCGTAAAAAATCTTCTAATTAAATTGATTACGCAATTTAGAATTGCCCAACTACTTCAAGAAACGGTTTTTAAAATATTCGAGTTATTACGCTATATTTTATCGTCTGCCCAATGCACTCCGATACTCATCCGAACCGGAAGTTCACATTTTCCACTTGACATCACTCGACTGCGCATGCGATGTTAAAACTCGAAAAAAACCGTCTTATTTTGGAAAACAATATAACGATGATCTGTAATTCTGAAATGAATGCTTTTATAAACCTATGGCACAATAAACCCCCCCCCACCCCCCCCCCACCCCCCCCCCCCTGATGGACAAACAAAAATGAAGTTTCATGGTTAAGGCTATTAAAAATTCATTAGAACAATCTGTATCAGGGCCGACGCAGGATTTATTTTATGGGGGGGTGCGGGACTTCGAAAAAGTGACCTTTTCCGAAAAGTGGACCTTTTTGGGTAAAAGTGGTTTTTTTTTTACTTTTGACCATTTTATCACCAAAAAATGACTTTGTATCAAAGGTATCTCTAAATTTGGACCTTTTTATCAAAATCAGCAAACAATGACCTTTTCCCCTTTGTGGAATTTCCCGGAACCCCCCCCCCCCCCACGCGTACGGGCCTGCCTGTCTCAGAAATGTTTCTTCTGTGTACCCTTAATACATGTGTTGATATCTCCAATTATACCGTAATCATGGCAATAGAAGAAGCCAAAATGTAATGACATTTTGATCATACCTTAATACATCAACCTTGAAATTCTGGTCCTCCTCTCAATGAATTGGTTAAAATCGTCCTAGGTCTGATCATCTGCAAAATAAGTAATTATATTAGAGCAGTAAGATTCATTTGAATGAGAAACTAATACATTTCGGTAAATTTAAAAATGTATTCTTTCATGATGTGAAAAAGAGTATATATTTATTTTAAGTCATAGCAGAATGAAATTATAAAATGCAATAATTGGTTCACGTTGTTTAAAAGGTATCTATTTTTTCATGGCCTTATTGACTGATTCTTTGACCGTTTTCGGTGCTTGAATATGCTGATCGTCAAAAATGAAGTAGGTATCAATCTTCACAGGGGAGAAAGGATGAACGGTATGGCACTTTAGAATTGGCTCGTTAATAGGGCCACCATTCTTGAAAAAAGTTGTCATTGCTGTTGAAGCTGTAACTTTGCGATGAGAGTTACGCGCCATGAATATGCTCCTAAAGGCAATCCTTCTGTTGCATTATAGTCTATAATCTATAATCAAAACCAGTTGTTCTGCAGCAGTAACTGGAAAAAATAGAGACATTTCACTGAAAATATTGAAAGGGTCTTATTTTGGTCATGCACACTAATTTTGATAAACCTGCAAAATTAACAACAATTTTGTCTTCCATTAATTTGCCATGTAATTTTAAAAAGTGAAAATATATCAGTCATGAAATATCTGTGATGATTAAAGTTTTGTAATGCTACAAAATGCTAAATAAACATTATAATAACATTTTTCTGGTTGATTTCCTTGAATGATTTTAATTTGTCAAATACACTGTAAAAATTATTTTACTCATGTTGCGTAAAAACGTCAGAAAAAAAACAGCTCTTACAGTTGTGTTAAATCTTAGTCAAAGTTGAGTAAACCTTACTCATTGTTGACTAAAGCTTAGTCATTGTTGGGTTAAAATATGCTCAGCTTTGTTTAAGTATTACTCAACTTTGACTAAGGTTTTAGTCAACATTTTTTACTCAACATTTTTTTGAAGTGTAAGACCATTTTCTTGACAAAAAATATTTCCAGTGAACCTGTGTTTAGTAATGGCATTTTGAATACCTCTTCCTACCTGTTCATTATCAATCAGAAGCTAGCGCTCCCTGTGGAAGGAGATATGGTCCTCCGGACTCATAATCCACCTACAACCTTAAACTTAAAGAATAGGGTATCGATTCAGTTGACTCTTCACACAAGATTAGTTTAACGTTTTATTCCGTTGTCGTCTATGGAGCCAGGACTATGGCTCCGGGCGGACCATATCTCCTTTTACACCCCAGCTTCAGCGTATTTTGGGCATAGCGTAAATGAGCTCTTGACGAGCCTGCTTTGTACAAGATAGCACTCCCAATCATAGAAGAGTAAGAGTTCGTAACTGGCTTCAAGAATTTTCCTTAGAACGAGTGGGCCCAGGTGAACTTGGTCATCTGATAGTGTGACCTTCAAGGTCACCAGACACCACCACTCCTTTAGAGCTTTTGCTTTTGGCGAGCCTAAATTCATAGTGTACAGCGCATTCATAATTAACCCACTGTCCACGATTTAGAATCACCAATGTTCTTTCCTGTTAAAAAAAAACAAACAAACAAACATACTGCCATCAATTTATTTAAAAAAAATAAATCAATCGCAAAGTAAAAACAAATCTGAATTCATAGTCGTCTTTGATTTAAAGAATAAACGATTTCATACTGCAACTGACAGAAACTGGTAGAGCAAATCGTTATTATAGAATTTGGAGTGGTCGAAGACAACAAAATAGGACAAAACCCGACAGACTATCTATACTCTACTCGATAAATGAAAAGGTTTGATTCTAGAATATCCATCGTGTTTACCCCGTATGTCAATATTTTGATTTAGTACGGGCCCAAACATGTTACTCATGTTATCTTGTCCGTCAGAGACAATTCAAGTCACAACGAACAAACATATCACTTTACCTTATTCCGTCAAGTGTATCAGTCAAGGAACGTGTAATCGGCTGGACAGTGCAAAGGGTCAGTGGTCCGTAGCTGGGACATTCAGGATTTTAGATATACAACAAGCGAGTTACCGTATCAAACAACAGCATGACTTCATAAATACATTTAAAGACAATATGAGTGATTCACCCGAAAGAGTCAAAATATTTGAAATTTGCAGAAATAGTTAGACCAGGTCTAACTTTAGACCTGGTCTAACACTTTTGTGCATACACCAACTGCCAATTCGCTGGGGAAAATGCCACTCCGTGATTTTTGTAACGTAGTTTATAACACGTAAGTGCCTAAGGTGTTTTCACTCACGTTGGTGCCTAAGGGGGGGGGGGGGTTCCATGGACCCCCCTAAGGAAACCACTTTCCCGATGGAATTTTCAAATAAAACTCATACCACCTTTGAAGTGGCATAAGGGACTAGGCCAAAGGTGCAATATAAATGAGTTCCGGTTTATCGTCTTGAAATTAGGGGCAAATTATTGTTTTCGAAATGGGTCAAAATCGCTCAAAAAGTAAATGTTGTTTCCGCGACCCTGCTTCCACAGCATACACATTGCAAATCATTTTGATGTTTATATCTGCTCTAGAAGGACCAATTTACATATGTTAAACACAAACATTACCATTTTGTACATTCTTGTATTTTTTGTGGGGGAAATCGTATTTGCCATAGTAGGTTTGTACAGCAATGGCGCGCAGTCGCTCGATGATGGATCGCTTCATTTCACCAGCACTAAAGGGTTAATTATTTTTTCTGATTATGTAATTAATTTTGTTTCATGCATATGAACATACATAAGCAGAAAAATATTTCTGGCAACAGGGATTGCTAATTTTTATTTTTAAAATCACACTCCCGTTGGTGCCTAAGGGGGGGGGGGGTCCTAGGGACCCAAGCTAATTATCTCATTAACGGGCGATAAATTTGAGTATTTTTTTTAATTGAAAGAACCGCATCGATAAGTTACACAATTACAAAAAATAGAGTTCGAAAATGTTTCATGCATATGAACATACATAAGCAGAAAAATATTTCTGGCAACAGGGATTGCTAATTTTTATTTTTAAAATCACACTCCCGTTGGTGCCTAAGGGGGGGGGGTCCTAGGGACCCAAGCTAATTATCTCATTAACGGGCGATAAATTTGAGTAATTTTTTTTTAATTGAAAGAACCGCATCGATAAGTTACACAATTACAAAAAATTAGAGTTCGAAAATATTTTTCACGAGTGAGAAATCGCCTAAAAATAAATCTTGGGTACTATGGAACCCCCCTTAGGCACTTTTAAGTATTTTACGTTTCAAATAAATAAAAGCTGGGCTTTACATATTAACACTTAAAAGTGTTAATAGGTAAAGCCCAGCCTATTATGAACTTGTAACCAATCACAGGGGACCAGGACTTTGACAGATCTCAAAGGCGACAACATTGTTAGCATTCTCTTCGACTCGACTATTGCTTTTACCATTCATCGAGAAAGGAATGCCTAAAGGTAAATAACACCCTTTCTCGCCACATTACTGTGTGATTGTGCTCAGGTTAAAAGATCGAGTCAGGATATATAACAAATTACATCAAGAAACGGACAATGGGGAATTCGCGGATGCATGATGTTACAGCAACCTACGATATGAACTTGTGTAAATGCACGCGATCAATTATAATCCATGGACATGCTATCCTTGACATGATTAATTCATGTTTGATGATGTTCCGTGGGCGACGAAGTTATTTCTGTCGCTAAAACAGCCGACAACTTCATTCAATGTTTCCATTTTAGATAAGAAAGCATCGTTTAATAGCTGAATGTGAGTTGATGTCGTTAAGAATAAAGTGGGACTCTTAAAGAAAGTTTGTCTGAATACACACGTTTCAAATATCAGTGAAAGTTATTTAAATGATTTATATCTGTAAATGAGAGCTCATATTTTTGTTATTGCATCCAAAAATTGAAACAATTTCTCTCTTAACATCGGAGTAGTATTAAACAGTGGTAATCTTTATACATTGTAAAATACTGGCGACTAACCTCATATATTGAGTAAAGCCTGAGTTCAAAATGGGTAAACGTTACTTTAAGCTGAGTATACCTTATTTAACAGTGTTAAAGTTCACCAACTTTAACTAAGACTTCACTCAACATATCGGTATAGCCTGCGTTTAAGGAATATTTGGTATTTGTAGAGTGTAACGACTTTGAAAACCCATCTCCTTTCAGAGATATTTTCGGTATACGTATGTTCTGTATTCTATTTGATAAACGTATTTAGTCGTTTTGGGCGAGTTGGCTGATGAATTTGTTATGTAATTTACTGTGATGTATATTTGATGTAACATATATTTGATGTAGCGTAACATAACGTTATACAATGTAATGCACTACACTCCAACGTAATACAATGATACAATGAAATTTAACGTTGTGCAAAAACATTTTGCGTTGGGGTCCTTTCGGGTAAAATAGCAGTTTTTTCCTCGAATAAAAAGAACTGGGAGAGGGCATTTTTGCTGTTAGTTACTATTTTAAGCATTTAACTGGTGAATAACATGAATATGGATTTTACATTCCTTGTTATTCAAATTATCAATATCAGGCGGTCAGATGCTGTTATTTTATTTTAAATGCAAATAGTAGCACCAGGTACGGGGTTGAATTCTTAGTCAGTAACAGCAGAAACGGAAGTCAATCGCTTCTTGCTACCCGGCAAATAACTCCGTTCTTTGGCTTTTGATATCACAAGGGCCTGTTTTTACCATAATACAGCGAATTCTTCCCATAAATATCATTTGAATTCAAACAACCCCCAGTTCAAAAATCCCTTAAGATACATTTTTCCCTATTTGGATCTCCGTGGCTTGTCAGATCGTACGGGACCGTATTTTAGATCATTTCCAGCCAAAAGCCCGGGAGAATCCGTTTACCTAAACTGTAAAAGGACTTACGATCGTGTGCATTTTCTCGCTTGTACTTTTAGACCTGTCATTGTGTCACAGTTTATCAATGTTCAATGTTCAATGTTCAATGTGTATTTCCACATCAAATTGTTAAAAATCAAAAAAACAAAATATTTTCAATATTGTAAAAATCGTGTCTACCTGGAGGAGAATACCAAAAGGCCCAAAAAAGCCAGACAGTGGTATCCCCTAAAGAAAAAACATTTAAAGTCAGCATTACAAGTATGATATAATATATATAAAACAAACATACTCCTATATGGAATCAACAGTTGGGTTGTGGTCTGATATAACTCAGTACATAAAATGAATACATTATTCATATGCGTCAATCATACTTGTTTTCAATGAATTCTTACATAAATGAGATACATTATTCATATGCGTCAATCATACTTGATTTCAATGAATTCTTAAAAGCGGACCTGTTTGAAATGTTAATATCATCAGATAATTGTTCCAAAAAGGGGGGCCAGTAGATCTCACTACTTTGGATGCAAACGTTGTTCTGTTTCTTAATAACTGATAGTCATTACAATTTCTCGTACTATGACTAATGTTGCGTCGCTGTATAAAATATTTTTCGAACATGGTTGGACGTGTGTAAAATCTTGTACATAAAATTCCCAGTGACAGTTATACATATCATGAATATTTAAAAGATAAGGGTTTTGAAAAGTGGTCCAGAGTGCGATCTGTAGTATTGTTTAGTAAATCTTTCTACAGCTCTTTTCTGCAGTTTCATACTTTGTCAATATAAGTTTTATGGGTATTACCCAGGCAAGGATTCCATACGATAATACGGTATACAGTGTATATATATATTTTTAAGAATATTTCTAGTGATAAAATCTTTTAATACTTGTTGATAATTCCAACATTTCTCTATATCGTAATTTTATACGGCCTCAATATGAGATTTTCCAAGAAAGATTTCATTATAATAACACCCAAGACTTTGTCTTGCTTACTCTTGATAATCTAAGTGTCCATCTAATACTATCTCAAAACTATTTTCCCTGATTTTGATTGTTTTCTGTGGTGTTCCCATAATCATATAGTTTGTTTTACTAGCGTTGATTGAAAGCTTTGTTTGCTTTAACCACTTTTGCACTTTTTGTAATTCCCTATTAATTAATTTACTTGTTCACAAGATGAATTATTGTTTAACAATATTGTTTGGTAATCTCTGCAAATATACAAAGTCTAGAATAGTTGATACATTGGTAATGTCATTTAATATAATATAAATAATAAAAGGACTAAATAGACCCTTGCGGTACACCACACCCCGTTACCTTCTTATTTCAATGTACATGAATTATAGCATACATATTGGATCGATTACATCAATAGTTTTTAACCATTCTATACTCTACCTCTAAATCCATAGGATTCTAGTTTATGAAGCGAAGGTCATGATTGATATATCAAGGCCTTTGATGGTCTCGATAAACACCCAATTAGTTGATTTTTTTTATCATAGCATTACATACCTTACGAATGAACTAGATAAGTGCCATTTGGGTCGAGATTTGGTCTAACCGAATTGTTTATCATTTAGAATCTAAACGATCAATGATAATAACTCGTCAAAAACAAGCCTATCATATTTTGAAAAAAGCGGCAATAGCGAAACTGGGCTAATAATTAGAATTGAATTAGAATCAATCTTTCTTATAAATGGTGAATGACGTTGGGCCTTTAGATCTTTGGGAACAACTCCCGATATTAGTGATAGTTAAATTTTTTGTAGAGGATACTCAAGTCACTGGATGCGTTCTTAATCAAAAGTTGGCTAATATATCATGACCAGGACATTTTATTGATAGCAAATTTTTGTATGATATTCGATTTATTTCGTTTTCTAATATAGGTTTCAAAAACAGACTGGTATTGGAAGGGGGATTTCCCAGATAATCAGAATATTTTTTTTTTGCTTGGTGCCAATTTTCTCAGCCCAACTAGTCCGATGTTTACAAAATAATCGTTGAACTATTTGTATTGTCTGTGACTTTGTAATAGTTGTCCCCAGAATTAATTTATAAATTGCGTTTGTATTTTTGGTTGGTTAGTGCGACCAAGTATAGTGTTTTATCATTTTCCACTTTGATCTCCATGTTATTTGTGGCTTGTCGAAATTTGATATCGATATATTGTCGTTTGGCCTTACGAATAAGATCATGCAATTGATTCTAGATAATTTAGTATTTATTTATATTTACCTCACTAGGACAGTGTTTATAGACCTATAGTTTATTCTATATTAAGACTTTTCAGTAATCAGTTGTAATCAGGAGAATCGGGGCTTTCTTCGTCGATTATTTTTACACTTTCTTACTGGTATACATCAGCTACTAAATTATTTAAAGTTTTGATAAATGTATTGTAATCATCGTTCCATTTTCACCATGTAGTATATCGTCCCAGTTTTTTACACGTAATTTCTTTGAGATGGTAACATTGCCTATTCAGTATAGTTTCCTTTATAAAAGTAACCATTATCCGATTCCTTCTTACGCTTATTTGTATTACCTGTTAAATTGGTCGGCAGAAGGGAATCACTATATCTGTGATCAAAATGGTGCAGAAGAAACACTTTCGTTATTGTAAGAATTTGGCAATAAAAGTAGCACTGTGTTCAGTAATCCTGGTTGGTTGGTAATAGTTGGTAGTAATGAATGTGAGAGTATGAGGTTAATGTAATCGTGAGTTGGTCTATGGGTATCCTCTTTTAACAGGTCTATAGTCGCATGAACCGATATAACTGCCCATTTTCTGTGCTATGAATGTCATATCATTATAACAAGAGCTAGCTGAAGGACAGACAGCGTCATTATGAAATATTTTAAGTAATATTGTATACAGTGTCTAATCCAGGGGTGGATTTAATTTTTTTTCTGTACTGGCCGTCGGGCCAGTGAACTAGGAAACCTACTGGCCCTGCAGTGAACTCACTGGCCCCACCATTTCCATGCTATGGTCGTTAAATTTCTTGCAATTACGCCAACTGATAATGTCAAAAATACAATAGGCCATATATTTGAGCCCTCAGTCCTGAGAAGGACTCAACTTAGGGTTGGGGAGTGCTGTGCAAAGCGCCAAACTTGGGGCTTGAGAACTACTTTTTGAATAAATCGATTTCGGAATTTTCGGAATTTTTATTTTAGGGCCTGGTCCACTGCACTTGGTTAAGAATGATGCTTCTTTTCTGCTGATTCTGCAGTTAAATGCCACGTAGATCATAACTTTCGAACTCACTTGTACACGTAGCCTAGGGACCTACTGGCCCTCGCTCGTATGCAAAACGCTATGATTGAGAGTGGGACTAACACACCCGTCTGTGTTAGAGAAGTTGTGCCAGTGGGAGTCAGTACTGAATTAGTGACTGATGAAAAATGAAAATGCATGAAAATATTAACAAAAACGCGAAGCATTTTGAGGATAATTCACAAGGAGGTAAAGCTGGAATTTATTACAAGACCAAACCTACATTTCTGAAACTTCAACTGGCCCGCGTTCCGCTTCTGTGAATTCTATACTGGTGGCAAAAGGAATTTCATCACTGGCCGCGGCCAGCGGGCCAGTGCTAAATCGAGTCCTGGTCTAATCAAAGCAAAACAAAATCCCATTTTCTTGCATATCATTGTAACAAGAGCAAGCTGAAGGTCATACAACGTCATTATAAAATATTTTAAGTAATATGGTATACATGGTCTTATCAAAGCCAGGGGAGGGCGGCCGGCCACGAAATCCAAATTTCAGACTTCGCCATTGGTTTACACGTGGAAAGCGAAATCTTGATAAATTCTGAATTTTTTATATGTTGTCAGGACTATTTCTTATCCCAAACCGTTGGAGTTGGGGGAAGAATCAACTCCACTGGAAGGGTGATTTTCTGATTTTTTTTTGTCTGATAACGAAAGAGACAGTCGTAAAGTGTGGGTCATGGGAACACCCATGACCGACCCACATCAAAGCACCCAAATTGGTTTGTGGTTTGCACTCAGTATTGCTGTAATTTCTTTTGACATTTTTGGTGAGTTGCTATAATGAATGAGGTTTGGCCGCCACCGCCTGATCAAAGCAAAACCTGAAGAGCGCCCCCAATTTTCAAAACAAAATGAAATGTTTGCACAGTTACATCAATAATCGGTTAGTAAACTATACCTGTGAATGGTAAAGCTCGAACTTGTCTATATACTTATCGCAAAAGAAGGAATTTTATCCCGATAATAATTGCTGCTGGAAACGTCCTTCAAAAATGAAATAGCCTGGAAATAGTGCCATGTACGTGTCTACACTCATCCATTCGTTGTTCCGTAGGTTCAGGAAAAGTCATTCTCGTGAGCTAAACTATTGCACAATGGACAGACAGAAATAAAACGTATCCAGGTCTGTCGTTAAATTACAACCGGGGATCCCGATTCTCATTACCTTTTTTTTTTTAATGGCAAATACTACCACTTTTGAGTCATTACCATCGCAGGGTATAGTTTACAAGCCCATTACCACACACGGTGCAAAAAAATCTCAACTTTTGAAAATGGGGGCACTTTCCTAGGGAAGGGAAATGGACTCTTAAGTTAAGTAATATGAGTAGTGTTAGGTAGATTATCTTGTCTAAAAAGTACTTCTTGTTGCCTTTCTTCTATATTAAATGATTCTTCGATTTGACTTCTTTTGTTCATTCATGGATTTTTTCATTCTATCTTATTTACTTCATTTAAATTTTTTATATAACCTATTTTGAAGAAAGAAAATTGTCTTTGGGTAGAAAACACACACACACACACACAATTCTAAGTAAATTTACACCTAAACTTTAGCGTATTTGACCTTTCTAATTGGAACCCTCTTTAGATCAGAAACATTTTACCAAGCATTCCAATATCACGTCGCAGGTCTTCCACTTGGTAGATTTTAGAACACAACAGGTGTTGATGTCGGAGTCCTGCAACAAACATGAACTAGTATGGACAATGCAAAATATTCATGTTTTGAGAATAAATTTTCAAGTAAGGTAACTCCATTATTTTACTTTAAGTGTAGTATTTTTTTACAAAAACCTCGAAGGAACACTGTAAATAATGTGGAAAGATTAATACAGAGGTAACTTTGAAATCAAGCAAAATTGTGTTAAATTGTAAAAAAAGTATTTTTGTCTTGTTGTAAGGATTAAGAAAAGATATAATTTATATTGATTTCGACTTTAAGTTAGTCGGGTTTAGCTCAATTAAGTTTTAAGGAACACGGAACACGTTGAAACAGAACATTAACTCTTTGAGTATTATAAACCGTTCAGTTGGCAACTTTCAGGGTAAGACTTTGTTATCCCGTATGAACTATGCAGACCCTATTTAAATTTTGCCCTGCAATTGTACAAGCAAATACCACACTTCGTAGCAAGATGAACAATTAGACACCAGTTTGAAGCTAATATGGCCTTTTTGAACATTAATAGAGCTACAAATGTGTAACTAAAGCTCGGAACCTAGACAGTACACAAATATTCCTTACATTTAACAAGGCAAATTGTACTTGATTTCAAATTTACCAATGTGATATCCCCTTATTTAACATTGTCCCCTGCAAAGATTTTTTCCCCGTTTTTAGTATGCTGTTCTAAGGACCTCACAGACATATAATGGTAAAAGATACCCTGATGCAATTTATTCCAGTTGAAAATTTACTTTGCCTGGACTAACGTGAGGTTTGACGCAAATGACAACATTCGTTTTGTGCTTAGTGTTATCCTCAAAAGATACACCATATACATGATAAAACTGCAAGCTTTCTTATTGATCGTACTCTTAATACCACTACACGAATACAATAATATAAAAAACCAACTGCGAATATAAGAATAGAATTGTATTTTGGAGTTAGCCACAGTTCAATAGTCAAAGTCATTGGAGACCCAATACGGTACTGCAGCTTTCAATTACAGAATATCCCCTGGAGGATCAAGTGGATAAGTAGCAATAACGAAATCACTCAATTCTGTCATTTTGACGTTGAGACAGCTATTGAGGGATTCTTTGAGGCAATAATCACGCGATAATGTCAAATAATAATGTTTGTAACCATCTGTGAAGCCTCTTGTGTGAAGAATGATGACAACTCTGCATCAGTGTCTATTGCAATTTATAATATGGTCGTAAGAATGTAAGGACTACAATGTAGAAACTTCAAACTGCAACGGATCTACGTATGCGGTAATTATTACAAGTACGGTTATTACTGAATCTGGCAGCTTTGTCTCAATGTCATTTACTAGAGAAAAACGACACACCAAGACGAACAGAAATGGCTTAGACATAGGACTGATAAAGGAAAACCAAAATGTCAAATGCCTTCCTCAGTCTGATAGCATTTGTAGATCATGCTCAAAATCAAATACCAACTTAAATCCGAGTACGCATAGCTTTACTTATGGGAGATGACGGAAAGTATAGTGTGTATGTCCTGTGGCGCTTACCTTAGACAACCTGTCTATTGTTATGCTAAATGGCTTAGGCATATTACATCCTTGGGCAGGAAAAACTCTATGGGTTTTTTGGCTCTTGAACAGTTTACAGGAATCTCTATGTAACCTATACTAAACAATCGCGTTTAAACATGTTCAAGGGTCAGATGCACATAAGAGGTTTTCCTGCCATGCGACGTTGTTTTTAACAAAGCAAATTACGCTTGCATAAATCTGTCGGTGTTCTTCTCTACAGCAGTAAACAAATCCAGTTCATATTAAAGGGTGGTTCCCCCCAAAAAGTTAACACAGTAAATGGTGAATTGTAACCAGATTCCTGCAATTCCGTAGAATTTGTGATCTGGATGTGATGAGTAGGGTATTAGGCAAAATCCTGAAAAAGGGCCTTACAACTTGGAAATATAGACGTAGTTGGAACACTAATCCCCATTTACTACATTGCTTGCCCGGGTTAAGAGTTTAAGTATCCTAATACTCAAATGAAAGCCCAAACCTTCCCCTTCAACCTGCCCCTTCCCAACTCCCATCAATCGATGTTGGTACAACTGGCAAGACTGCTGATGATAACCCTCAATCAACATTGGATGGGAAGATGGAGGAACAATTTTCAGAAAATCGTTCAACGTGTTCCAACAACTATTTCCAATAGTGTAGCTTAATTGGATCTCAAGATACGACTCATTGCAGATGGCATGTAAAATTATCCACAGCAGCTCCTTACCTTTAGTTTCTATCTTCATCGCCCTAAAGCTATAGGTCTAGAATTTTAGCTAGAGTTAGGTCTGGTGACTTCGGCGGCCATTCCTCCAAGCCCAAAACGATCAGGACGACCAAGGTAAACCTTCATGATTGGGAAAACCTCTTGAAGCCGGTTGTCAACTACTACCCTTCTATGGACTGGTAGCTCTGTCTTGTACAAGCCAGGCCCGTTGAATGATCCATTATGATGTTGCCCAACAATATGCTGCAGCTGAGGCTCTAGCGTCCGATGGTAATTTCCAGGTGGGTAGCTTTATTTAAATTGCCACTACTTCGTGCAAGTCCAATGAGTCCAATTAATCATTTCCAGTTACTGCTGCCAGAACGACGGTCGTCAGCGGGATTTTCCGTAACCTGACCCATCTGACACACTTTTTTTCTGACAGGGCTTATGAATTCGGAAACCCTTCGCGGAATAAAGCACAGGTTTATTCCGTTAAGGTTTCCGAATTCATAAGTGTGTCAGAAAAGTGTGCCAGATGGGTCAGGTTACGGAAACTGCCGTCATCAGCCCTATTATACACGAGTGGGACAATCCACTCCAATGTTTACTTCTGTGACAACACATCCATAAGTTCAAAGTGCATTTTTTTATCTCATAGGTAATTAGCTTTGGAAACACTCTAACGCCTGGAAATGTATTACACAACTAGGTAGCGGCCTGTTTTAAACTAGGTGCTGCAGCGAATGCTCTTTGTCGTGGGGTAAATTAAAAGTGTCATTTATACTGTGACTATGATTTAACGCGCATAATTGACGTTCGAACACAGTATTCACGAGTTCCAGACTTGAAAAGCCCGCCCTAACAAAGTTTTCTCAATCTCTACCTACCATTAACATTTATCAAAGAAACAAAGAGTTACGTGATATTTTGCAACAATGGTGCAATACCTACTAGATAGATGTTTCGCAAAGGA
>JAMKCH010005451.1:0-53932 GCA_023653785.1 Ophioderma brevispina
TCCAGAAGGGCGCCATCCGGTACCTAGGACTGAATGGTAATGTCTGCCAATGCAAGCCAGTTCAAAATTGGTTCTGGGTGAGGACCAGTTCAAATAATTTGGTGCGGACATTGACTGCAGACATAGAGTGTTTGCGAGAAAGGTAATGCTGGGCAGCAGCGACAAATTCATCTGTGGGTATTAGCGAAGAACATCCATAGTGCAAGAATGGGCAATCACTGACAGAGGACCGTGCTGGTTATTGATCATGATGAAGTTTTGCGGAGGAAGTCTTATCACTTCTACATATGAAGGAAGTGTCTTAACGTGTGGTTTCAGATGGAGATCCACATACAAAGATATTTTTCCAGTGGCTGTTCCGCATCCAACTAATAATAAGGTCTTCTAACTGGAATGTGGTCGTACTTCTTGTGATTTTGGGTAGAATATAAGCGCCCTGGTCGTGGTTGTTTCGGGGTAAGGCCGATTGCATATCAACATCTAACGCGACCGAGCGAGCTTCTTTGACCGGCAGAAGCACTATAAGTGCAAACTTGGCTGTTGGATCTTTCTTCACATGGTGGTTGCTAAGTTGGTCGATTGCATTCAGCCAGATAATCTTGGGTATCCATAAGGACAATATCTGTATCCATAAGAACAATAGCTGAGCTCTTGTCCCTGCCTCCTTGATGACAATGTCAGTGTTATTCTTCAGGTTGTTAATGCGGCAATTCTTCTTCTTGGTAGGTTGAATAGGAACTTTCTTCATAGCGTACTGATGATCTCTGTCTAACAGCAGTGATATAAGCGTCCAGAGCGGCAATCTTTACCAGCCGGCGAGTATAGTGGCTCTCCTTTCTAAGAAGAGGATGTTCTAAGAGACTGCCATCATCCCGATAAAAAAACAGTCACCACTGGCGTCTTGGACGTATTTTCCCAAGAAATGTTCCCTGAGACGCATCTCATGGCAAACTGGAGTAAGGTCAGCACGAATTCATGGGGATAACATGCTGGGAGTAGGGCAAAACTCAAAACTTCAGCCTTTAACAGAACATTTTTTTCTGCATCAGACAAGTTAGTTTGGGAAAGCTTTACGATGTGGTAAAGCAGTCATGATATTTTTCCCATTTGCGAGCCTTGCTACGATAGGAGACGCTTGATTCTCCATTTTCTAGTCCTATGTTCGGTTGATGTTTACCATATTTGGGTGTAGAACCATTACATGATGAATTACTGGTAGAACACTCTGGACAGGATCTTTATTGGCTTGAATCTTGCAGTTGGTGAACTTTTCATAGGAACATTGGTATGAATGATTGGTTTGGAATACGGTTTGCATGAGGTGAAAGAAATTCCTCTGCGAAACTTTGGTTTTTCTTAGCTTGCAGATCCAACTTCTACTTCTGTCCCGTGGTATTAGCTCTCCAAAATTTGTGTGAAACTGCCCGCTATCAACCTTTGACGGAGGGAGTCGGCTCGTACAAGAACCTCTGAGTACAGGGTTGATGTTGATCAACATTTCAGGAGGGAAAATGTCCATAATAGAAAGTAACGGCCTTTGGCAAATGACCTTGCTTGAAGTTGAAGACAACAACTGTGGTCCAAATTGGCAGAAGATGGAAAGTAAGGACCACTGATCATTGGCGGGAACTCACACTGGAGACAAACAAACCGTGTTGCTAAGAACATATTGTAATCAACCAGGCCACAGTGCTGAAGATCTCACTATCATGGCCATTGATCGCCCTGGTAGCCACAACGATTACCATCGTTTACATTGGAAGCCTAAATGGATGCGGGGAAGCTTCAGACATTACCCCCCCTCTTGGCATTAACATCAAGGGGCAGCAATTATTAAACGCCCCCTCTTAGCATTCCCTGTTTCAAACACTTTTTTCTTCTTAACTGGACTATCTTAAGCTTTTAAAATCCTGTTGTTGACCTGAGATGCCTACCATGCCTCCTGGGTTACCAAATTTATATCACCTGTGGCTTACCATACTTTTATTGTTTGGCATGTTCTTTGACACCTGTACCTGCCTACCAGTAGACTCCCCTGTTATTCCAATTTCTTTTTGATATCAGATATCTCTGCTGCTTTTCAGTGGAAAAGCCTTGTTTGTGTTCTGTCTTTTATTATATTCATTTCTGGCCTACCAGTAACCTCTTGTTTATCAGATTTCTTTTAAATTATCCTTGCTTTCCCTCAGTTGAAGCCGTTAAGCCCTGATGATGATTTTTATCCACACCTTAGCTGGACGCAGTCTGAGCTGGTCTCAGCTGGTTGCATTGCTTTTTTACCCTTGATAAAGAAAAGTTCTATCTTCTCGAAACGTTGGGTTTTAATTGTGTTTTTTTTTATGTATTTTCCCCTTTGGCTGTTTTGCCATATGGTGCTGTTTTAATATATTCTATGTTTGTTCTTGTGTACAGCAGCTGTATCTCTTGGATTCATCCATTGGTCCTTGCTTACAGTTGGAACAGTATTTTCTTTTTTTAAATTTGCTAAAAATTAGTTTGTCAACACCATAAAACACCCGAAAATGTTGTATACGTCAACTGTCAAGTAAACAATCAAAAGCCAGGCAAATCATTTTGATTTTAAGCAAAAAACAGATGGTATACAATTCGAGATTAACTGTAATCTTTATCAAGACAATTTTATAAATAGAAGACAAAAATGTCAATAACAAGCTGGTAAGAAATCATGGGCATTGTGCAATTTTTTTTTTCCCGACTAAAATATCGATTAATTAGCAATGCAGCTTCCATCTTCCATGGAAACAAAGAAAGGATTCGGTCACTGCAAAAGCAAGAATGAATCATTTCTTGTCGGACGCAAACACGGCTGGAGATGCAGTTTTCTTGGCCGTTAGGCCTTCATTAGGTTGGCAAGGTGCTATAAACATCTGTTTTTTTATAATTCATATCAAACAATTTTTGTAGAACATTTCCTACTTAAAAAAACACCAGCAAGACGCGTAATAAGGAATAATATTAAGTTTAAGTGATAGGCCATTGAACACCCTGAACTCATTTTCTTCTGTTTTTGTTGTTGTTGTAGGTTAGCGGGCAAGATCTCCATAGCGTTTTACAAAGGTGACGGCAACCCGCTAACAAGTACCTCAATTTGTGCTAAAATAATTTCATAAAATATCCAAAATCAGTCTAACGCGTGTTCCCAGTTCTATTGTTTGCACATTTTCGTGAAAATGAATTAAATATCATCTCCTTTTTCCACTGAATATCAGTGACCAAGATATGTACACCACGTTCCGTTACTCCAGCAAATATGGTGCTATCGATAAGTATCCGCCCGTTAGGGATAGGATGAATAGGACAACGACTTCAGATTCTCTGGGACTGCGAAACCATTGTTATTGTCCCAGGACGTTTAAAAGATTTTTGAATTGTTTTCACACCACACGGTATAGATTTGAGCTACAGCCTCATGGGTGCACTGGGGTTCACGAAGAAAATAAAACTCAAACTTTTCTGGAGTTTAATAACTTTGATCGTGTCTATTCTATTAATTTCAAAAAGGAACGAAGATGAGTCAAAAATCAGAAAGAAGTTTCATTGGCAAGCTATGACCTAACATCTAGGTGCATAACCAACACCCATAAACTTATCATATTAATGGACCTTTTTCCCTTCAATTAAAAGTTTGTTGGCACCGGTTCAACCTGCATTTCATGTGAATGATTTTCCCTTTCTGCTAGAAATGCAATAAATTGAATAGAACTGGGGTTACGCGGCAAAGTTACTGACGTACGGACGGGGTTGGGTTCTGCACAAATGTCGGTCGCAGTTTGCCAAACAATTTTTTTTCTCATGAGCTTTGTTCACCTTCGTTTCCCTTTCGAATAAGGATGAAATATAGGGTCAAAGAAAATGAACCACAGTAGAACCTCTACTTTATTTATTCGTGAAAGAAGGACAGTAATAATTTGTGTTACGCGTCATGAAAAATAGCTTAAATCTAAATCGGGGTTATGGTATAAAACACCTGCAATATTTTCAGTTGCATGGATAATAACAATGGCTTTGTCAAGTTCCAGCAGAAAAAGGAATCTGTGAAGTGTTGTTGGTCGTCTACATAACCGAGTGGATTTATTTATCAATCGCCCCATTATTTGCTGGAGTCATTGAATCATGGCGTACATCCTGTAGTCCCTGATATTCAGGGCATAACTTGAGATGAAAAATTATTTATTCATTTTCTCGAGAATGTGCCCAGACTAGAGTGAGACACACGAAACGATTTCTAAATTGTAAGGAAACTATTTCGAGAAGAATTATGGTACTTCCAGGGAAGTGCGCCCCTTTGGTCTTTATCCGAAACATCTTTTTCGGCTTTTGGTCCTCTACCTACGAGGACCACTTCCAGATTGCTCAAGACTGGTGCCAGATTGGCCATTTTTTTGAAAATCGTGAGCAATTTTCCTTTTTCATGTTTAGTTTTGTCAAGGTCTGGGACTACAGTTTTCTGTAGTCTTTACAGTGATTTGCTATAAAACCCACTTCCCACTTTTTTTTTCTTTTTCATGTGTAGGTTTTCAAGGCAAGAACGACGCTTCTTCCTCCCTGTAACTGGAACTTTGTAGATTTTAAAACATCATTTGATAACCATTGGAGAGAGGCACTCTGCAAATGCTTAAAGCGAAATCCGGCCAAGGTGTAATATAATTTATGCGCTTTAACATATATAGTACATTTTTGTTTCAAATGAGTGTCTTTCAGGTCAGAAAATGACCTATATTATTGATATCAAAGTAACGTTTATAGTATCTTCGTATGATTGCAGCCATTTTGATCGGGCCCACATAGAACCTTAAAATCAAGGAATTGGGTATATAGTAACATAGTGTGTCTCTTGAAATAAGTAGCCATGAAATACTAGTGAAATGGCATAACCACACCTTTTCAGCTATTTCTGTTTAATCACGAATCCGCCAAAGTTTTTAATCGATCGTTACTCGTTACTGCTTTTCCCACTGGACACACGATATAACCCGATTTTCTGACCATAGACATTCCTTAGACACTTGTTTTTTATCTATTGACTTACAAGTCATACCACGTCACCAATGCCGAGCGACGTCAACCAATGCCGAATATGGCGACCTCCCATGACAACATTTATTAGTTAATGTCTGCTATAATGCAATCAATATTGCGTGATATTATTTCTTTCCCAACGCGCAAAGACAATCTTTTATTAACCATCTTAAATTAAAATTATCCTGTTAGTACACTTTAAGATCAATTGGAGTATACAAGCAAGCTGGAGACTAATTTGAAAAAATGTATGAGCAAATCATATGCTCATTAGTGGTGAATGGAAAACTCAATGCTGTTTTCGAATCTTTGAGCTTAGTTTGGTGGAGACAGAGATGCCTTCTATCTCCATGCCTCTTCAATCGCTTCTAAGATTTGTAATGAGAGGAGTTCAAACCCTAGGCTCCGAATGCAAAATCAACAACATTCCGATTTGCATAGACACATACCCTGCTGGAAATGGTCTTTGAAAAGTTACAGCTATATCCACAGAAGAACTGGCAAAAGCCTGCGCCAAATGGGGAATGGAGATCAAAACACTCATCTAAATGCAAGATCATTTCCGATGACCCAAGAGAACATCACCCTTAACCAGACACCCATGACCATTAAATTTTTGTCTTTCTTGGAAGTAATGTGCATTCGGTTAAGGATGACATCAAGAGGCGTACAAGACTTGCAGCATGGGCATTCGGTACACTCAGGAATACCATCTGGAGCAATCATGACGTCACAAGATCGCTCAAAGTCCGAATATACCAGGCTCTTATACTCCCCATTGCCACCTATGGTGCAAAGTCCTGGGTATTGCGCAAGGCAAACTGCCAAAAGCTAGAAAGCTTTGAGATGATATGCCTCCGGTCCATCCTAGGAGTGAACCTTCTGGACAAAATTAGAAATGATGAAATTAGACAGCGTCTGAACATCACATGCACCATCACGGATGCAGTCACCAGGAGACGGCTGAAGTGGTTTGGACAAGTCGTCAGGATGCCGGAACACAGATTACCATACCAAGCCTATACGCAAGACTTCAACAAGCGTAGGAAGCCAGGTCACCCACCAGCAAGATGGAAGGGCCAGATCCCCAAGGACACAGGCTTGGACCTCCAAAATGCCGGATCTATTGCAAAGGGCAGACCAGAATGGAGGAGAATGAGAGAGCAAAGGGACACCCCGTCCTATGCAGTTAAGTCAAAGTCAAAGTCATGTGTAGTTTTGGCAAGGTCTGGGACTGTCATGTAGTCTTCTGCAGTCTAGTGTGGCCGGGAGAACGTGGCGATTTTTTTTCGCAGCCTAAATAATTGGAATTGGGAAGGTCACATGAACACATGAGCGGTTTGGAGGCGGTAGCCGATGAGTTGGCGCGCATCCTGAGTGGTTGTGTGCAGCTGGAAAGTGGTCGGCAATGAGTCTGCTCCTTGTGGGAGAAGATGCAAGCCGACTAGACATGTTAAATTTGCGATCACACTCGGCGAACACAGAAAGTAAGTCGCCGACTTGCACTCTTGACAGCAACATGTCACAACTTTTGCTGTCGTGTTAATATAAGGTCTGCGACTAATCGCGGACTGAACACAGTGGCGTCGCCGATTAAACACGCCTGATCTTGTTTATTTTAAGATGCTGTTGCCTAATGGCGGGAAAATCGCAGACTGATAAAAATTGTAAATTTGGCAAGTTTGAACAAGACTGTACCTTTAGAGATACGCGCTCGCTGGGTTCTCACAGTTAAACATAATATGAAGTAACTAATGTATACCCCATACCGGAGAAGGTTCTATCTGAACTGAAGCGAGGGATGTTGGCCTTTTTTATTACGTTTTGTTTTACAAGAATATATATATAATCTATACTACTAAAAATGAGATCTGTCTGTCCGGCTATGTGTTTCGGTATGCTTTTACATTATGAGGCTGATATTTGGCATGAAGGTAGAGGGAGGACAGCCTGACGTTTGTTATCAGGGTTTCAGATTGACCCAAAAAGTCAAAGGTCACCCAGAGGTCAATTTGCGTAGAAATGCCTTATGACCACCAAATATGGTCAAAGGACCACTAACCTTTGCACAAAACAAATCTGAGGTCAAAGTTCACACACAAAGGTGAAGGACAAACAGGGGTAAGTATAGATATTAAGATCATCGGGAATGCGTACCACTAATAGTACTAGAAAGTCAAATGGTTGAATATGAAGGAAGCAGTGACGTAACAGGCGGGGGACGACTTTGGCCGGGAAAAAATTGCAAAAAACATGCTATATCAGCCGTTTTTTAGCCCTCTGACCGGGAAAAATTGGCCTTTTGTCTGGGAAATTTGCCCCCTCAGAGTGGGCAGGCCCGTTACGCCACTGGAAGGAAGTACTGCAAACAAATGCTGATTTGTACAAGGTCTCAGGTATAACCTTTATCAAGTAAAAAGTTGTTGTTGTTGTTGTTGGTTTGTACTAAGCTACTAAGGCTATTTGCGCCAAGAACTAACTTACTGCACTATTTGAAAGCCCTCGCAAACTTTCATGTGTAGTTCTTTACATCGAGGACTTTGGCAAAGGGCAAGAGAGAAGCACTTCATGCATAGCTTCAGTAGATCGGGGTCAGCTACGCTGGAACAGAAACAAACCTTCAATGGTGTCTTAACATGGGGCGTAAACAAGTCAGCATCATCTTCAACCTCATCATCGTGGAATAAATAGGACATAAACGTTGATTCGCTGTGATCGGTGCCTCTTCAACAGCAGAAGAGTGGTCCAATATCCACATCCTTTTCAACCACCTCAGGTAAAACGTCCAGATTGCTCGCCTGAGCTGGCACATTGTTCTGGGTACTCCGAGGCTTTGTGTCATCAGCTGGTTGAGGCTTGGTAGTCATGCCGGCTTTCTTCCGGGCCAACCATGCGGCAAGCCTCCTCTCATGCCGTCAATTTGTAGAAGGGGGTTTCCGCTTCTTTTTCTTCTTCTGGTCTTTCACGGTAGCAAATGGCTTTTTCACAGTTCCCAAAGCAATTTGAGTGGTTTCCATCTACGTCTGCATGGTATTAGTCTTGGTCTCATTTGTCTGTCGCGTGGTCTCCACACTATATTAAGGAAATAGTTGCATTTCCATACTCTAATCAAAGAAAAATAAGGCTCACTGGGTGATCTTTAAGCTCTGTAGAACGTTAGATACACGTGGTCAAAAACAGGGAAAATTATGGAGTTTCCATAATTTTCCGAGAGCGGTACCATCACGTCCTCACTCAATCAAACAAGTGCAGGAATCCATAATATCAAGTAAAGAGGAAGGTTGCAAAATTACTAAATAACTGACATGAATACCATACTCTATGGTCAATTTGTTGTAATAACATTGCTAAAACGTAGAAAACTGACCCCATATAAGTTGATTACTATATACATAGTGGAAGAAGTTCAAATATTAATGCATTTGCATACCTTTAAACACTTAAGTGCCAATAGGGCAGATAGGGCATTATAGGAATGTTTGGTTCAAGTTTTCATCCAAAGCACCAAATTTGACCAGATGTTCCCTATATCATACTTCATTAATTCGGATGGGCGCCAAGAAAGGCCCCTTGGCCGCCGTAATCCCATATGGACGCTACCGAAATTATCAGTTAAATCTAAAAAGGTTATAATCATAATGATCCTCTTTTTAGTAATCTAAGCCAATATATTGTGGACCTGGAACAAAATTGCCAACAGAAGGTTTTTTGGTTTAATCTTATGTGTTACAATAACCCCAAATCACAAATTTGGACCAGAATGTTTGCCTATATCCTCTTATAATTCGGAATGGGCGCCAATAAAGTCGCCCGTTTTTGGGGGTTTTGGGAAAAATCAAAAATTTTATTTGTTTTTTTTTTTTTTTTTTTTTTTTTTTTTGTTTTTTATTGGGGATGGTAGCCGCCATATCCAATATTGCGCTCCTGAATTATCATTTTAAATCTAAAAGGTTAGAATACAAATGATACCATCTTTTTTAGTTTTTGGGGGGTTGTAGATTAAGACATGATGTCAACTTCATCCTTTAAAACCAGTCAAGCAATCCAATACATGGCCGCCGTCGAAAATTATAATTCCTAAATCTAAAATGTAGACTAGTAAATCTAAGCCATTATATATTGGACCTAGAACAAATTGCAACCAAGTTTTTTTTTGTCTAATAATTATTGTTACATATAACCCCCCCCCTTCAACATTATATCCAAAATCCCCACATCAGAACACCGGTAAATGGGCTAATTAATAACACAAAATGGCCGCCAAAGGCACTTTGAGGCCCTGTAGCTCCTAAATTGTTGATGTTAGCCCACAAATATGTTATTTGTCGATACAAATATGACACCAAACGATCAAATAAGCTTATTAAAATGCTCTAGCGACATATCTATCACGTAACCACATAAATCTTACGTATTATTACGTAATCTTAGCCATCGGATTCGAGTACTTAGAAAAGCCGCTTGTTCCAGTTTCACATCAGTGACCACATAAATGCACATGGATCTACTGTAGGTGGATCTACTATGGACGGATCTACTGTGGCTGGATATTACTGTAGGTGGATTACTGTGGCGGATCTACTGTAGGTCTAACTGTAGGCGGTATCTACTGTGGGCGGATCTACGCGGGCGTAATCTACTGCAGTGGATCTCTGTGGGCAGAATATATATGGGAAGATCTACCGTGGACGGATCTACTTACGGGTGGATCTCTTTATCGGATGACCCCAGACATTAATACCTAGTGAATGATTGCTGTAAAAAATACGAAAAAAATCATAAGCACATGAGTAGCACTATATACACATTCATTCAGTGAAATGAACTGGTCTAGTGGAAAGTGCAGGAATCCCAGCTTTGTTGACCCAAGCGCTATTTGGGAGCCGTTCTTGAAAATATTACGATCTAAGTAGGCGTGTATCGGCAAGGCGTATTTCAATTGTCGAAACTCAACAAAAGCAACGACGGACATCAACATTGTCGACAATATATTTACGTCAGTGCCTCAAGTTTATCTAATTAGGCCTATGCTGAACGACGACATCAACATTGTCGACAAGATATTTACGTCATGCCTCAAAGTTTTAGCTTAGGCCTTGCTGAATGCGTCACCTGTTCCGGCTCTGTATGGTAGCGTTACCTTTTCCAACATTTAATGACAGTTTGTGCATAAAATAATTAAGAAAACGTTGTTGAGATTCTAAGACTTTGCAATGAATATCCATGTTAGGCTATGCTAATGACCAAGATTAACATCGATATGGCCATGCGTCTTGATGTGGGGCCTGTTTGCGTTTCTTCGCAAATTTCAATATCATGCATCATTTTGAACTTAACCTTTATAACTTCCAAAATATATGTGCATATGAAAAGTAAACATTTTAGGTCTTAGACAGTGATTGAATCAAAATCTCATGAAAAGTATACAAAAGTGGTATCCTCGTCTGATTTTTGGGCTAATAACGGAAGTGCAATTCATTTTTTAAGTTGTTATCTTAATGCATGGTGGAAGAACATACTGGTTGAATAAACATTTTTTTTCTCATATTGTGGGTTTAACGTGTCCATTGTATACTCAATCCCAACTTCCAATTAATGATTATTTTATTACAATTTCTTTAATTAGAGTCCCACAACAATATATAGTTTCAAATTAAGATCGGTTAATTAGCTTAATTTGATATATAATCAAAATAATTATAGGATTTTTAAAGGTCCCAGAAATGCAAATAGAATTGATGGGGTTTGTGTCAAGTCTACAAGGAGGGGCGAGAAAAGCTTTTCATATTTGGGTTGGTTATAGACCATCATTAGTGACTATTGATTTGTCGAGAGAGTAATAGAACATTCCAGGTGACTGGTGTGAATCTAAATTCATGACCACTGCTGAAAATCAATATTTTCACTATGTGTCACTGTCAGTGTTTTCTTTTTTCTGGCCCGGTTTATTGAATGGAATGTCCAAAAAGATTTGGGCAGTAGGGTTATCATCTCATTTTCTGGGCCTTTAAGATAAAGAAAACAATAAGAGCTGAAGTTCCATATTCTCTCATACATGTAGACTTTCCAATGGTACCAGGTGTTCCCATTTGCTCCACCCTCCACCTCCGTTTACTCAATTAGTCTGAATTTTAAATTACTGAAGTTCTGATCCAGATCAATTTGGTACCTACTTAAAGTTAACTAAATAAACTTTAAAATGAGTGCTTACTTGGAATATCCATCACATTAATACTCTAATCATTACAAACCTGTCAGATTTTATCTGTAAAATATGAAACAGCTCCCCCCTAGAGTATAGGCCCCAATGTCATACACAAGGCCATAATAAACTACGCTGCATGCTGAGAGGAGTGACATACCAGGGTTACAAATCACATATAAATTTCTGAATTTGTTGATTGTTTCCGGTTTGTCGATTCAACAATTGGCTGAATCCCCTGAGCGATCCGATGGAACATTACAATTTCCTATGCATGGCAGCATGATAAGGGGCACGCACTTTGAGATTGTATTTATGTTATTTAAGAGCTATATAACCATGCTTATTGTTATCATTATCATTAATCATTATTGTTAGTGTTGTTATTCTTGTTGTTTGTTTTTATAGCATTTTTACGTCATACTATCATTATTCACAACCAAAATTATAGTTTACGTCATGCGTTTCGCTTTTTTCATCCTTATGAAGTTATTGACGTCAAATTGAAATGAATGACGTCACTGGTATGTCATAATGTTTGTTGAACCACGGCAGTCAAACCCAGTCGTGTGCCGTCTGGGCGCTGACATTTTGAATATTGCACGGAATAATAATTATCAGTTTGGGTCCTTGTATACACACATAATGTCCAATTTCGATGACAAAACAATCCGCCAAATATCAGTTGTTGGATGTTGGGTGTTTGGTGGTTATTTTAAGTATCCTACCCATGGCCACAACACGAATGAAATGACACATAGTTCGTCTTGATTTAAATAACCGCCTCAATGAATACTCTTTTCACCTAAGCGCCAATTGGCTTAATGAGAAAAAAAGAGTATCTAGCACAATGATCCAGGTACCCTATTTATTACACCTGTCCACCTCGAACACATACATAATTATGTATCACTACGATTAGTGGATATGCAAAGGGGCACCCACAGTATGTGGAAGAAAGCGGATGCCGCCGTTTGCTTTCTATTTTTGGTACTGCTAAGTTTTCTTTGTGGTCGGCATAACATGCGATCGGTGAATTTCTAAAGATTACGGTAACGTTTTTGCCCTCTCTATCTATATCGAACCGCTTTGGTTTTAACCACTGATCCGATTCTTTGGTAGCATATTCTATCATTAATAAAACCACCGTTTATGAGCTACCTGGCTTCAGAGATGTCTTTTGGCGGCATTTTGGTTTATGCTAATTAGTCCCACTTCACCGATGTCCTGATTTTGGCAGATTATGTATTAATGTTTTAGTGGGAGCCATACAAACCAGATGCAACCACAAAAAACCTTCTTTGCAATTTGTTCTATGTTCATCCATAAGTTTACTGGACTATGATAACATGAACGCCGTCGTATACTTGGACATTCTGGAAAACCACATACCACCAGGAGTGCACTGGTTTGGGGTGTATAATAATTATACTAATGGTCGTTTTTATATTAGAGTGTAATCGGTGCGCATGGCTACAGAACGAAGCGGCTATGGGCCGACCATGTAACCTCATCATTACCGTGTAAATCGCTGTTTAGCCAACTCTGAAGTTTCCATTGGCAACCTCTATCCAAATAATAGATTAAAATTTAACAGTCAGTAGTGGGAATCGAACCCAGGCTTTCTTGATTACAAAGACGAACGCCCATAGACCACGCTACGAAGTCCAGCCGACAGAAAGCAGTTTTTGTTATAACTTAAATAAACACATTAACGGAATAAATCGCACACTCCATAGCGTCTGATTGATGAAGGTCCTGGTCGGCCCCACTAGAGCCGCTTCTTCTTGCTACCGAGCGCATATCTCTGTAGCCATGGCGCGTATGTTCAAGGTTATTATGTTTATAGCGATTTACTTTTGCAGGGGAAGTTTCTGAGTTTTGTGTACATTCAATTACAAAACCCAAAGTTACAGCACAGACTTAATTCATCACCTGAAATCGGTATGTAAACCAAGTGGAGGGTGTCAAATTCGGAACTCCAAGTTATTGCCTGCAAGGTTAAATGTTTCATTCAATGCGTGACATGACCGCTACTATTACCGTTTCATGGCTATCACTAAGGAGCATTATTTTTGCATTGAATTTGAATTTTGAACATGTTTGGAAAAACAAATTAAGAAATAATAGCTTACCCCGATGCTGGTAAGTACATCATTGAAATAACCACACTATGACTTGAACTGCATGACAATATATTATTTATTATCTTTCCCTGTAGATGGCCAGCGCACGATAGTGGTTCAAAAAAAACCCATTGCCTTGCCGGTTCAAAACCGGCGACCTTCGTATTACATGCACGACGCTCTAACTAACCGAACCTGAGCGATCAGCAGTTTCGGGTAGAGGAGCGATAGAATATCATCTATAGGTGTTAGGTTCGAAAGGTGTCGTTACTACGCCTTCAAATGCACTGAAACTAGTCTTTACTACAGTCTAGTCTCACTTCGTGATCGATTCCGGCTGTGACAACGGAGAACAGATTCTTGCTGCTTGCCGTATTGTATTTATAAACGTAACGAGATGAATAGTTTTGGTGTTCAGTGTCGGTACCAGGTCACGTGTCCGGTATCAGGTTTCAGTTTGCTCTTCGGGGTCGACCGATATATATATCCGACTATGTGAAATCAAAGGTCTGTACATGACCTCTGCCCAAAGGCTATGATTTTTTCCAAAGGACCCACCTGTAATTATTCTACCGTACAGAATTTAACCTTTTCCCTACTATTCAAAACCGCGTACGATGACGATAATCGGTTGTTTTTCCAATGTAGGGATAACGTACGTCATTTTTTACCTTGAATGGGTCCGCCGAAGCAAATCTAACCAATCAAATGCCGTGACGGTCATCAAATCTTTATTTTTTTCCAAAAATTGGCTGTTATTCCCCTAATAAAATTCTTTTTAAGATCAACACTGTATAATTGTTCTTTTAATAATATATTCAATTGTCCCCGCATGAAAGTGAAAAAGATGGGTCCATAAGTTACAACTGAAAACAAAGTCAGCCGGCTAAATACCCTTTTTTACCGTGGACTGTAATGAGCAGACAGATCCCCGTTTTAGTTAATAGCCGGCTTTACAAGGCCACTTGCTCCGCGCCGTGCGGGGTTTAGGCCGTCAAGTTGACGGATATCCTCCATAGAAACGTGAATGAACGTGAGCCAAAGAGGTTCTATAAGATAGAGAATGCAAAACGTTTCCGGGTGTCATCTTTAGAAATTCCATCGTCTCGCCCATGTTTTGCCGACCACAAGAAACCTAGAGTACCAGCATAAAAAGCAATTGCTGCCTCCGCTTCTTCCATATGCTGTGGGTGCCGCTTTGCATATGATACACTAATCGGTAGTGATCCAAATGATGTATGTTTTTAGAGTGGCCCGGTGTAATAATATGCAAAAGCACCTGATCATTGGCTCGATACTCACTCGCTTAGGTGCTTCGGCGCGCTTAGGTGAAAATATGTATTTATTGATGCGGTTTATTTAATCAAGACGACTGACGTGGTCATTTCATTCGTTGTGGCAATGGGTAGGACAAAATTTAACCACCCAATAGCACCCAACATCCAACAACTGATATTTTGGGCGGATTGTTTGTATCGAATTGACATTATGTGTGGTATACAAGCACCAAACTAATAATTATTCCGTGCAATATTCAAAATGTCAGCGCCCCAGCACGGCCGACTGGTTTTTGAAGGGCTTCACCCCCTTGCGTGAAACAGCTGTTGGACATGCACGCTCGCTACGATGGGCGTCGAGTGCCCAAATGTGTAAAACACGTATTTCAATAACGGATAAATCGCAATCTCATCACAGTGCGCGTTCACACTCCATAGAAAAACGTTTTAAACAACAATTTGGGCCACTCGCCAGTGGTTGCCTACATCAGCACACATAATTGGTATAGCCCGTATGCAATATGACGTCAGCCACTTGACATGTTGGTGGACAGCTGCATAATTCCAGGACACCATCGATCATGTTTTTTTTAGTCGATTTGCACAGGGACTTTTGACATTTGAATTTATTTTAGTACTGGAAATGCGTCCTATCTACAAGGTTTTTTTTTTGTCCCCAACATGGCCTGGCTATAGGGGAAATGCCGTAACCGACTTTGTGAAATCCTTACTCCGCACAGAAACCTATTTTGGAATATAGATCTTTACAGAATGTAAAATTACATGTTGTTATTTTTTTACTACTAAAATAATTATACTTTTGTGCAAAATCCATTCAAGTACCTGCAGCTCCAAAATCAGTACTTTTTGAACCAATTCTACAGAGCCTGCAGTGGGCCTATTCGATGATTTTTTATTTATTTGCTCACCTCATCTATTGCATACCCATATGTACTCACTGGCAGGGTTGCCAAAAATTAATCACCCAATTCGAGGGAGCCGAGCTAAAATCGCCAAAATCGTCGAAAAGTCGCCGAAAAAGTAAAAACGCTCAAAATTGAAGTTTAAACCATACTTTTTGCTTTAATATCACTTTGACTCGATCTATTTCACCTGAACAAAATTCGAAACACATTTCTCAAATTTGAGCGAGTGGGGTTCGACCTTGCGCCGAGGCTAGATTAGGAAGCATTCTCAACCACTAATTTGTTTGCCGAGCCAGGATTTTTATTCATTATAACACTTACCTGATAAAGGTCAGACTCATGCGTATATACAATACAACCGAACAATAAATGGATCAACATACATACATGTATAGTGTGGTCCCTGGGTTTTTTGACCCGGAAAAAATTGTATTCAGCTGATTTTTTGCACCAGATAAGCAGACCGCCTCATACACACTTATCCAAAATCCCATAATCCCCCTTGGGGAAAATTTTTTATCCAGGGATGGCCGCCATAAAACTTAGCTATATCCCGCTTTTAAAGTAGAATGTTGACATGATTTTACCTGTTTTTATAATTTTGGGGTCAAATAATCCAATCATGTACAAACTAAATATCACTGCTGACTTCCTTCACGCCAAAATCCAAAATGGCTGCCTTTTATATAATTAGGTATATCTCATGTTTTTTTGAAATATGTTTTGAGGTTCAAAATTACGTTTTTCTTTAAATCTAATCATTGATGTTTTCCTTAAGTCACAAAATCCAATGGCTCCAAAATGGCTGCCCATTTTACTGTCCTTGCATATAATTTATCTCCTCATTGACAATACTTTCCCTTTCAGTAATCCTGCAAGAAGCTCGGTCAACTAGACGCATATATAGGAGGGTTTGTTAAGGGCCAATAATCCCGAAAAGGGTTTGGTCTAATTACCAAATAGTAGTAATTTTAGTTCACTGTTAGTCTATTTCGAAGAGGACTTGGGGGTGTTATGTTCTTTGAACTTAATTCAAATGCAATTTCCCAAAACTGCACCATGAGAACCATCGCGCTCAACAAAATACTCTTCGAAAGAATGCTTTAACAATTTAGTATAATTCCGTTTTCGTATACTTTTCACTTAAACGCATGATTAACTATGGGCCTACACAAGTACGTCTTGCCAGAAATGGGCATAGTGAATAGCCATATACAGTGTGAGTCATTAAAAACCCTACATTCAGGAACGATTTGTTTCTTCAAGGTTAAACATTGTTTTTTTGTGCTGAATTTTTTGCTTTGGTTGTTTACAGGGATAACAGGCTATCAGAAATTTCTATTTGGTGCTTTCGACTTTGGGTTCAGAACTATGTCAATTTTCGGAGAGACCTAAAAATTCTGTTTGGCCGACTTTAGCCATATAATGCGGAGACTGACACCGACGTGACGTATACCATAACATATTATAACAAAGGCTATTCACACATGCATTTCAGATGGTATCGATTTCTTCTCAACAGAAACAATCAGTTTTTTATAAAACGTTCTATTGTGTAACATAATTATAATAACATATCTTCATAAATTACATAGACTCATTGATATCAGATCATAAAGAGGTCAGTTATTGAAATCCCTATCACTCCATATCAATGTCTCAGTTCATGACATAATGAAACTGCTGCTCAGGGAGATTTTGCTTTACATCTCTAAGGTTATTGTTATTTGTTGCACAAATGCAGCATACTCAGGCCGTCCTTAAATTGCAAGAAGAACTTAAGCTGAACAAGTTTTCTGTAAATAAATTGTAATTAATACTAAAATCATAATATCCGCACTGTTTTTTTCAAGGGGAATATCAAAACCTCTTCTATTGCTTGCCTTTGGCTCCCAAGTTCGTCGTAGGTTAAAATAAAACCATGAAACTTGCTGAACCAAAGAAAGTGGTCTCACCAGCTATCTTGACTTTCTTATTTGGAAATGAACTTTTTATTACTCGGGCCTTTTCTTTTGTTATCGTCCGGATTCTTATTTTATAATCCTTCATACTTCTTACTCTCTCTCCACCTTCTACTGTTTTAACAATCTTTGGTGTTAAGAGTGTGGTTTGTCAGAGAAAACCACATGATGGCGGGGAAGAGGAAGGTTGGACAAATCCTTACATATTTGTCACATCGATCTATATTGATGGTTTATTTCTTCATGACAGTAATAATTTCAGTCCCTACCATGAAGCCGTGTTCTAGACAGAAAATACATATTTTTGCCCTAATCTTCTTCAAAAAATCACCTATACCGAATCATTGCATATTGCTTTTTAAACTGTAACTCTGATATTCTGTTATGTCTGACACTGGTATTTATACCTAGTTTCAATAACCTCATAGAGCATGTTTAGCACATATTTTTTATTCTTCATCAATAGAGCTATTGGGAGGTATTGCTTAATAATAAACCGATTTTTGTCATTTTTGCGTTAAGTAAAATAGTATGAAAAATTGGAGCCATCGCATTTTCAAAGGCAGTCACCCAGGAGAAAAAAAATATATGTATACATAACCTTGGTATTACTTTGCAAAAATATAATAAATCACCATGGTTTTTGCCCCATTATGTAAATACACATTTAAAGTTATCCCACGTATGTAATTTTAAACACCTTAAATACACCCTTAAAACTGTCTTTTACGTTTTAAGTTCAGATTAGGCTTTATTGACCGGTAAGATTACAACTAGAACTATGCTGGCCATTCACTACACTTATTTTACACAATCAGTACATAACCACACAATTCCCACACCCCTATCAACCACCACCAACCACAACACACACACACACACACATCGCCATACGCACACTGAAAGTGGATTATCAGTAAATTACTACAGTTCAAAGTTGCTCCACCCGATAAACAACTAATCTTACGTCAGAGGGCCACTGCCGACACACCTAATTCCAAAAATTACCATTTGAATTTGACACACCCTTTTTTATGTAAAGGGTACAGTAACTAAGGGTACTTTAGCATTTGACTTTAAATTGTTATGTTTTTTGTCCTCTGCAAGAGGGGCACACATGAATGCTTTGGTAGTGTTGGGTTATTCGTATGTCTGTGGTAAAAATGTTAAGCCTAGACATAATTACCCACTGAGTTTCTACATGCACACATGGATTTTCATGACACTTAATGTAATGTTCCTTGGGTTAGTGCCCCGCAAGTTACCCATCTCAACGAGTGGGGTCACAGGTCATCTAGAGGTCATGGCCCAATGTTCCCAATTTAAAGTGGACAGCAATTATCAAATGCTTTGGGTGTAATATGCAATCAATTTTCATGACATTGTTATGTGACCTTTGTCCCCATCAAAAAAGCGATGGCAGAAGAAGCATGCGTTCCGTGAAACCGCTGTATTTTTATCATGTTTTAACTCTACTACATGTACCTGTAGGACAAAATCGTTTGCACACACCAATCAATATAAACTAAGCCCTCCCTCTCCCCGGTCCATGTTGAAACATTTATGTTACTGAAATCTCTTAGACGCCAACATTGATTGTTGGGGTGGGTTTGGGGTAAGTGTTATCGGGTTGGCTTCAAACTTCAGTGCAATCTGTCAATGATGCCATGCACCTTCAATGCAGTAAAAGGTATCACAGGTGTGAAACTTAATTTGACCAGTTGTAAAATAAATCCTCGGGAGGCCATTATAGTCCGGGCTCCATGATGAAAAGGAATAAAGAGTCAACGAATCGAGTGCCCTATTCGTTACCATTGTCAGGTGGGCTTTGAGACCGGTGTGAAGCAGATATAGTCCGGTAGGAGCCATTAGTACGGGGCTCCATAGACGATACGGAATAAAGCGTGTGAAACTAATGTTGCGTAAAGAGTCAACTGCATCGATTTGCCCTATGGTTCACCATTGTTCCGGACGATGAGTACCGCCGGACAAATGGGTACTTCTACGCGGGCCTCGTACTATAAAAACTTCTATCCGGGGTTGTAGTTGAAAGGCAATCTGACCCTTTTCTGTAGCACAATTTGTTTCCGTTACAAAAATATTTCAATGTATTTTTTAACTTTAGAGAGGAGAAAACAAAGTTACCTTCTTCTCATCGGTGTGTAATTGACCACTACTTTAAACCACATTTACGCATACGTTTGGGGGAATGTTGCCTCCTCTTTCCCCTGTGGAATTAGTAACTCTGTGACATGCGCCAATTTACAGTGGAAAAAAATAGGCCTATATGTACTCAACAAAATTTAATATATGTTTGCCCCTGAAAAATAGATGCGCCAACCCCCCCCCCCCCCCTGTAGAAGATTTTGGGGTATCCAACAGGTTTTCTGACATTAACAGATCCAATCAAATTAAAACAAAAAGCTTATAGATAAACGGCAATCGAGCAATCGACCATTGGCCGGGTCATTATAATACTGGAATATTTTAAGCAATTATTACAGACACATAAACATATACCAAAGAGCCCCCCCCCCCTTGTCAGAATTTGTTGTTTTGATATCGTATGTGTAGGTACTGTAAAATCAATGTTAACGTAAATATCGCATAACTACTCCACTGACCTGTTTTTTTATAAGTAAAATGATGATTTAAATCTGCAAATCTGGTATTCCGTACTTCTTTGATGTAAGATTGAATTTTTGCCAGTGTATACACTGTGTATTATATATGATAAGATTTCATAACGATTGTGACATCTATACTAGGTATGTTGGTTATCATTTTGGTATCTCAATGTAAGAGGAAAGAAAAGAGACGATCCATGGTACCAAAACTCTAAGTAACATGCCTTTAATAAGGAATCCAGAGGGGTGGTAGCCACCCTGGCTGAAGGGGGTTTCAAGAGGATGCGGTAAGATGAAGGTAAAAATAAAATGGATGTCCTTAACTAAATGCAAAAACCCAATGGTGAAATTTTATTTTTGGACAGTCCTTAGACTTTGAATTCATACCGTTGTAAAGAGAAAATACTGCCCGATAGAAAAAACGTCAATATAAAAAAAAAATGTTTTTGTGTTTAAAAATCGCTATTTTAAACATGGTTTACACATAATAGATACACTGAAGACAGCAGATACAACAATTTTTTAAATATGCATTTACAAACAATATAATATATAACATATTCCTTCATATGAGGTTTATCGTGCAATTAATAAAAAGATATATTGAATACGAAATAAAGCGTTTTAAATATCCTCAAAACAAGGGCTGAAATTGGCAAAATCCAGGTAATATGATCTAGAAACACTGCTATGTGTAAGAGGGAAAATTATTCCACCAAGTTGAAAATGTTCAGCCAAACTTACCATAGAAAAAATATCGAGAGATTTCAAGACATTCATCTTCCTGGACTTAGGAAATTTCACGATGGTTTGATCGACAACCTCCTTAAGTGTTTTAATCAAATCACTGCTGGCACGACTATGTTGTTTTACTCTTTGTAAACGACGCATCTTTATTTGGCTCAAAATCGGCCAAACAGGATGTTTACGTCTCTCAGCAGAATAGGCATAACTTCTTCTCCAAAGTCCAAATGACACCAAATAAACGTTTTATGAAAGCCTGTTTATCCCTCGTTATAACCAATGCAAAACTGAGCAAAAATTGATTCTTAACTATTTTAATTTCTGAAGGTAGGGTTTTTTTTTATTGACTCACACTGTATATGTCAATAGTTTACGGACCAAGTACAGAAATGGAAATTGTAGTGTGAAAGAAATATAAAAAGATGGAATGCCAGAAATTTGGAGAAATAACATTTGGGTGTGAATACCTCAATGAGGACTTCCTATCATAATTCAGGTTCCGTTTTTTGGACCAGGTCCCTTGTACAAAATTTATCTTTATTTGTTATATTCTATTTACTTATTCACTTATTTATATTATTCTACTATATAATTATTTTTGTAATTTTATTATTCGCTTATTATATTATTAAGATATAAATTTATGGTTTGTTTCTTTATCCCTTTTCCTGTGCTGAAGTTGAGGATAAAGCAAATTATATGTTAATGGTGGCCATTTTGAATTTCAACATCAAGAAAAACATGGCTATTTAGCTAACATCTCAAAACATTTCTAATTGCAGAAGCCAAGATATAGCTAATTATATGAAATGTCAGCTATTTTGGCGGCCATCGTGGATAAAAAACAGTTCCCCAAGGGATTCATGGGGATTTTGGCTGTGTTGGTGTTATGTTGTATTCTGCATGTCTGGTGGAAAAAAATAAGCTCAATAACAATTTTTATTCACGAGTATGTGTATTTCTTTTCAGGGACATATATAAGTGAACTCTGGCTATTAAAGATGACACTGGGATACATGCAAGTTAATAAGGAAAGAAATTTCGCTTTCGGGAGGTGCTCACTCTCTTCTTTTCTTTTTATTGTATTGCCACTGATTGACCATGTTGACAGCATAACAAACATAACATAACAAACAGCCATGTTTTCCTAGCCATAGGTTCCAGGGCAGTGGTAATATGGAAATGTGGTTAGTGATTGTCGTAGATTAGTGTGTAATGTTGTGAAAGGTGGAAATGAATTGTCAAATAAAAAATATCAACAAAGTTATTTATTATCAGGGTGTCAGAGTGAACCAAAAATCAAAGGTCACCGAGGTCAATTTTGCGATACAGGCCGTTATGACCCCCACATATGGTCAAAAGGACAACACTAACCTTTGCACAAACAATCTGGGTCAAGTTCACACACACACAAGGGAAGGACGAAACAGGTATTATAATGTAGGATCATCGGTGAAATGCGTACCGACTAATGTACTAGAAAGTCAAATGGCTGAATATGAAAGGAATTACGAGAAAAAATGCTGATTTTGAACAAGGTCCTCAGGATAACCAGTAAAAATTGTGTTTGTTTTTGTCTTGTAATGGCGCTTTTCAGCTACTAGCCTATTTGCGCCAATAACTAAAATACTGCACTATTTGAACGCCCTCGCAAACTGTCATGTGTAGTGTCGTTTACATCGAGGACTTTGGCAAAAGGCAACAGAGAAGCACTTCATGCATAGCTTAGTTTCTACCGACGTTCCTTAAATGGGGCTGTCGGAAGGCGGCTGAGCTCTTCCAGTTTTTTCTGGAAGAAAGCTTATTTAAAGAGCTTCTATCTCTGATGCAGTTATATTACATTATAGGTTGACTAGGTTCTTCATAGGTAGCTTATTGTATTGTCAATTTACGAGCCTTTAAAATTTAGACTTTTACATTAAAAAACTCAAGTGCTCATTGCAAAAAACATTTTTGTGCCAATTGGCCTTTCCCTGCCGAGATTGCTATATCGTATAGACAGGCTGTCGAGCAAAACTTTTGGCAACAAATTACGCATTTGCAAGAATCCTGATTTAGGTGGTCAAAATACTGAAGCTGTAGGCCCCTATTCCAAAGTTGTTGCTTGCTGCATTTAGTTTTTGGTTTGTTGTTTTTTATCGGTTGCTGTAGTGGTTTCATGACTTTACAATGACAGAGTTGTGCGAGTTGTTTGAATCGATTGCTTATTGAATAAAAGAGTACAGAGCTAAATGGTTTTTTTTTGAGTTATTACCATTCTTTAAATTGATGTTCAAGTACATATTAAAAAATAATAAAAAATTCTCCGACCATACCGACCACTGTTTTTGGGAGCCTCTATGGTACAAACAAACAATTATATTTTTTTTGGCCTAAATGTGATTGACAAAAATATACTTATGAGAACTGTGTCAATCTCGACAATGTAATATAGTTGTATCCTGGAATTACAAGCTGTCATAATCAAAATTTTTTAAGCTCCAACAACTACAGAAATAACATCCTAACATTTTTCATTTTCAAATCACCTTGGAAAACACCGTAGTCCAGAAAGTTTGCTTTTCAGTGTCCACAAACTTAAGGTCGCCTATTTTTAAGCATCTTGTTTTATTGATGATGAATGATTAGCCTACGTTTGTGGATCATGTTTAAGTTAAAAGTGTTAAATTGTTTACCACCCGTGTAGTTAATATCGAACGAACAAGATCCTGATATTTCAAATCACCGGGTCGACGCCTTCCTATTGGGTATAAGTAGTTAAGCAATCCAAGCTTTTCATATTCAAATGGCCTCCCTCTGTACCCACCCCCAGGGTAGCCAGTCGTCGGGAGTTTCAAAGGACCAACTGAGCGTTGTTGGAGTTGCAGTGGACCTCCTCCAGCGCGGCTAGTCACTCTGCTGACACCGGGTAAACCCTTGGCATAAGATAACAGTTTGGAACGTAGATTGGTCAACTTCATTGACGTATAACCTTTCCTCCTGCATAAGCAGAATCTCTTAGTTTCGTGCGGTCTGGATACGTCGGGTGTCTTTGTGTTTCGAGCTAATAACTTGCACAACACAGGGCCCGGGGGGGGGTGGGGGGGGGGGGGGGGGGAGGGGGGGGGGTGGGGGAGGGGGGGGGGGGGTTCTCAAGGGTTTGCTAGGTACCGTCATTGCTTGTTTTCTTCCGTGGTTTTTCTGAAAGGGCCCTTACACGGTTAAACAATCTCTTAAAATCGGCGTTTTGACTGTAGCCGGGACCCCACGAAACGTGCAAAGAACTGTAAACAGGTACCTAACGTGCAAATGACTGTAAAAAAACTGTTTTAACTGTTGTGAGATCCCAGCTGCCAGTCAAAAGGCTGTTATTTTATGAACATTTTTGACCAGTGGAACGGACCAGTTTCATTCAATATTCCCGTTTTCGATGAACAATATCCCCTACCGGGACCTCATTGGCGGTAAATTATCCCCTAGCGGGACCTGCTTTCAATACGTTAATAAAAAATCTACCTTTTAAAGAACCAAGAGATGAGAAACATAAAAACACTGTACGATACTGTAAGAAATTTAACAACACTGCAGGGTTATTTTACACTGACATCCGTTAAAGTTCATTCCCCATTTTTTTCAAATGACAGTCACAATCGTTCCCTGAATTTGATACCCCCTAGCGGGAACTAAAACTGGATTATTTGTGAAGTTGATACCCCTAGCGGTAGTTCCCGCATTGCAATCTAGTCCCCCCCTTGCTTGTTTTGGACAGCATGGTACCCTACCAAATCCAAGAACCCCCCCGGGAACCCGGTCGAGCTGGTCACGATGTTTTCGCCCACATGGGCCACTGAATGTTCCAGCTTCGGTGAGCTCTACCTCCACTGCCCTTTCCCGAATTCCACCACATACGTGCATATGCCTCGCTTCTCTCTTCGTTGTCAGCTGATTTCATCTATCCTCTAAAATGCGGACAGTTTCACGTCGTGGTGTACTTGTTTCCAGTGTCACAGCTTCATCTGTGTTCATGAGACCGATCTTTTCCATCTTCTTCATAAGTTCTTTCTCTCTCTCTTCTCTTCTGAGCAACCTGAAGAGTGTGCGCGGTTGTCTTTTGGACAGCACAGTTAGAGACGAATGAGATGAATCTTGAAAGTAAAGCGCAAAATATTTAATCACGCGGTTGAAAAATTACCTATACCACCTTTACGGAGAGTGTAAATCGCATAATGTAGGCCTATATTTTTTTTATATTGTAATTTTAAAACGGAATAAATCCCCACCCTAAATTGTGATGGCCTTCCTAAATACATGAGTGTAGTCAAATAACTTTCAACAGGTTACAAAAACATTTTAAGCTGCGATTTTTATATCTTGAGTCACTCCTCGTGCTACGTCGTCATGCAGACGTTTGTATGTACGTACACTCATAGATATAATGCAACGGAAGCTGTATTTACTTATTGAGTTGAGTTGGGGTGACGTCGACTGAGTCTAGTCAAGATATCAACTAGTCAATCAACTCAACCACTCAGCCATCGAGCGTACTTTCTTGTTTCATTTACTACACTCTCAATAATCAATTCAACTTCAGCCTCGGTTAATGCAACGGTCACGGCGCCCATTGCATTATTTTCTGTTAGTTGATATACCGAGGTGAACCATGGCAATCAGCGGGTCAACCAAACATATAAAAGACACTGCTCACGTTTGCCAGACTCGATTATGATAGAGGTATTAACCAGCTTTTTGAAAGGAATTGCCTCAGTGGGTGATGTGGGTCCCAAGCTCACATCACAAAAGTATTTTCACCACACACAAAACACACACACACCTCACACCCCATCTTGATATCGCCATTATCATACACAACAAGTGTACAGAAGGACATCAACAATAATATGGGTCTCTGCATCACTTCGTCTATTCCATTTCGTCTATAACCTTGGTCGAAACCGTCAAAAGTTCGTCTAAAATCAGCTGGTCTAATTGCAGGCTAATAACCAACTTAGTCTACGTGTCCCACTGAATCTAATAACAAGATGGTCTAATTCCATGTTGCCTAAAACCATTTCGGACTAAATATCAATAGGTCTATTTTCCCACTTTCGTCTAATATCATTTGGGCTACACCCATTTAAGTCTAATACCCCCGTTGGTCTAAATGACCATTATAATCTAAACCCACGTTGTCTAAACCCATTTCGTCTAATGATCAGTTGATCTAATAACCAATAGACTAAACGCCAAAAGAAGGAATATATGCCCGTCAATGTAAAGGAAGATCATCCATACATCTGCAACTGCAGACTCCCCACCTCACAGAGGTCGAGACTTCAGGTACCATAGGTTCCTATGCTGCCCACGCAAGAAATACTTCCCTAGCCACGCAAATGACAAACATGAATGCACTACACTACACTAACCACTTATGAGCAATCTGGGAGCTTCCAAATGCCACCAAGCTGAGTTCTTAAAGCGGTTAGAGGGTACCCTGTTATATGGCGACCTGGACCATGGCACCCTACTCCAGCTTCTAGGCGATTTTACAAACACCCTTCCTGGCACATGTCAAAGCACAGTTATGGTTCGAGATCCTCTTCACTTTGATCTTCTGTTTCCCCAACGTCGGCACGGATTTGCCGTTCCCTGTCAATCGTGCGATTATCAAATTCCTCAATGTTACATGTTTGAGGTTACCGAGCTAAAACAGGGGTCGTCGCCCTTAACTACATTAATGGGAGTGCTCGAGACATCCAGCAGGATCCATCTGACCTCCCCAATACTTAATTACGGACAGGGACATTTGTTGAATAGCATCTCCGCGCGGCCCGAGATAGATTGATGCCCTGTTAAAAATGTTCTTTAAAAACGCCGTTTTAATGTAATGTCAGCCGGTTTAATATAGTCAGGGAGATATGGTCCAAATTCTTCTGACCGTAAGTGAGTATGACACCATTTTTTTTTTGCTGAAAATGATAGATTATGGTTGTAGAATAAGAATCTGCGGGTGCCACCTGGGCATCCTTTGGCATTTTTAGTAAATCCAAGATGGCGTATATGATCAAACCATACGATTACTAGATATACTATAGCACCCAATGAACAAGGATGGTCACTTGTAAACATTGAGTCACACTCCAAATTCAAAAGGAAGTCAAATCTAATAATTTAAATATGCACTACTACTGTACTAGCTGAAACCGATAGGATTTTAAATCCGTTTTATCCCCGTCAACGGGGTGGCGGAGTCCCCTCAAATTGCAGCAAACCGCCTGACTCCGTCCTTCATTTGCACCCGATTCGAATGCATCCTCCATCCTCAACCCAACCCTCCTACTCTCCTCCATCCACTTTGTTTTCTTCATGTCTTCCTTTGGACGTCCCTCCGCCTCAACCGCACCGCCCACCTCGACTCACAAAGCCCTTCTTAAACATGCTCGTTCTCCTTCCTCAACACATCCCATACCCACTACGACTATTCCCTTCGCGCAACCGTCCCACCGCCTCTCATCCAAACCCAATATCTGCTGCATCACTTCCCCGTCTTCATCCTGTCCATCAACCGTCACATCACCATCGCTCTCATCATTGCCCTCTCTGTCCTCCTCAAATCCCCCATCTCATTTTTCACTCAGACCCCGTCTACTCCCGACCGCATCACTGATCTCCCACAACTCTATACACCTTCCCTTTCATCGCAAGATATCTTTTCCCGTCAACAACTTCCCACTTCCCTAAAACTTTCACCCACCCATACCATCACTCTCCTGTCACAGCACCTCACAATCCCCCACCCACTGCCACTAATCCTTTCCCCTAGGTATGTGAACTCCTTCACTGACTACAACCTCACGTCATCACACCATACTTTTCCTCCTGGTTCCACCATCCCTCCACTCCCATTCACACATCTTCTACACACAAAATCTCTTGCCAAACTAAGGGTCACCTCTTCAATCTTTTTGCATCTCCCATTGATCATTTCCACAGTTCTTCACCCCACACTGAATTTACTTTTACCTCTCTTCCCACAACACCCCACATGGGTCTACCTTACGCGTCTACCACCATCCCTCCCACCCCCTCACCGCACTTTTGTCCTTTCACCAGGTTTACCTTCCTACCCGTACTCTCAAAAGCCTTCGTCCATTTCCAAAACTTCGCCCTCAGTCCTCCCATGTAACCATTAAAACCAAATTCATCCTGTCATACAACATCTACCATCAAAACCTGCTTTTGCACTCTCTGTGACTACATCAATCACAATTGCAACAATCAATTGCGAAAAGTACATAACCTTGATGCACACCCCCTCCCTCAAATCCTCTGAAAATCAGACCCCATCATAACGCTCTTTTCTCATTCATAGCAAAATCAAATCACTAAATCACCGCTCTAACCACTACACTCATGGTGAACTATCGGAAATAATGTCCCAAGTATTGTCCTCTCCACGGAATTAGGTTCTCAGTCCGAAGATGGGTCCAGAAATGGATGACTTTAGTCCTAGAAATTGCATGCCCTGACAGAGCAGAGGTGAATATCATTCCTTCAGGGTATAAGTGTCCATTCTACAGGACTGCACTTATTATTAAGTCTGAGGACTATTGTCCAGTGTCAAGGATAGAATATCGATCCTTAGGATTGATAGAATATCCTCCAATTTCGGCGAGGACGGACTCTTATTCCGTATGAATTATTGTCCATGTAGTAAAAACTACTGGTTTTTAGAATTTTTGGTCAAGTCCGAGGCTGTAAGAATTCTAACAAGATTTCACTCATAATTACTATTCAGTGACAGTCCATTAGACATATCAAGCAAATAAATAAAATAATTAAAAAACCTAAAAAATAAAATAACAACCTTTTTTAAAAAAAAAAGTGGCATTTTTCAGCTTAAAGGAATTATGAAAAGTGAGGTTCTTTCAAAACCTTATAATTATTACATAACTGTTTTAAACCTGGAGGGCATAACAAATGCAACTTAAGGCAGTACAGTGCCCTCCCCCTAGGCATTTGTTACAAAGAACCCACTGTCCTTTATTGCGTTTGTGAAGATAAGGGTTAGAACCCGTCCTGAGACATCATGAAATCCAAATGTAGACGTCTTAGTAGGGATACCGTAAACGCGCAAATCTTGAAGAAAATAATTATTTTTTTTTTTATAATCATGGTAATTAAGCAATATTCCAAAAAAAGGGTTACAAATTTTTTCAAATCGTGCAGCTGAGAATTACTGTAAAAGGTTATTTCCTATGTTTTTTGCGCGATAACGAACGAGGACGAACAAATATTCTTTGCAAAAGATGTCCGAGCAACGGACAAAATGGGTCCCATAGATTGAGATCAAGTTTCCAAGCAAAGGAATTAGTTAATATCCTCACCCCCTGGGGGGGGGGAGGCGGGGCACTCCATCTTGGAGTGACGCGGCGCACGTTAAGCTGTTAAGACCCCCATTTCCACCATTGCGGTCAACCCAAAACCCCTGTTTTGGGTTAGATTTTCACTCAAAGACCCCATTTTGGTGAAGATTTTGCAAAGACATCGCCCGGATAAAGCATAGATATTATAATCGCGAAGCGCTCGATATGCCCGTAGCCAAATCGAACGAAGCAACGACGCACTTTGGTTGCGCACCTAAGCCTCCTATACCCACTGTATTAGATGAGGAAAATGCCTCCAATGCTATTCATGAGCTGAGCGCGTAGTGTCACTTGGCGAAATGTTCGCGTTGCGGCTTTGCAAAAGAAAACAAAAAAAAAACCGTTAGCGCGGATTACAAAACGCTAGTGCTGACGCTCACGCATGTGTTTACGCAGTTATTGTTTTTTCCATCAATACAAACAAAGTCGTCTTTCGTGTAATAACAAGATAATTTGAGAATGCAAGACCATGACGACAGAAACCCAACCTGCTTCCAGAAAAAATTCAAGATTTGCCCAACCCTAAATTTAAAGTTTATAACCAGGGTTTTTGATTAAGTTTTGAAAGGGGTTCAGACGCACGCCACGTTTTTCGGTATGCATGCGCCGGCCCCGAAGTAGTGGCCTATGAACTTAAATTTTTGATAAATTTGGCAATCCTGGGGGGGGGGGGGGGGTGGGGGGGGGGGGGGGGGGGGGGGGGGGGGGGGGGGGAGTGGGGGGGGGGAGGGGGGGGGGGGGGTGGGGGGGGGGAGGGGGGGGGAACTAAAATCCTCATTTAAGCCTTCTGAGGTAAAAAATGGAACTTATATGATAAATCGGTAATCCCTTTTTAAAAGGTATAAGCAGCGATTTGCTAATCCGAACAACATATCGAAAAAATCATCAAAATTTTCATCTTTTTTATATATTTTTTTTACATTTTAATTTAAAAGGTAATTTAATGTTTTTCAGACACTTGTCACGAATTCCTATAAGGCAGTAGTTTTTTATCTGATTCTTTCATTTCTATCCGTAGCTAAAATCGAAATTCCGACTTGAGATTAAAAAAGGCCTTATCTTCCGTTGATATCCACTTTTTCAGCGTGATATTGTGGCACCATGATCAACCAGTTTTTGACCTCAACCCAACATTGATCTTTGTTTAATTCTGTACTGGTGTAACCACCATCCAGTTTAGTGCAGATTTGAAACTCCGTCGCTGGTAATACTCCTTTTTGCTGGAACGGTATTAAATTTTCCCTCAAAATTACTTTTTGGTGTTTTAGTGTTTTCTCTCTACATTTAACGAGTTTAGAATTGTACACACTTTATAGTCCCTTGATTTGTAGTTAAATCCCATTCCACATTTTTTTCGATTCTCTCCGCATTAATCGCTGCTAATCACTGTAATATACAGAATAAACGAACAATTTTGTGAAATTATAATTGTTGAGCCCCCCCCCCCAGATTTTTTGAACCGACGGTTAAATTATAATTGCCGCAAATTGTTCATGTTGCGGACACAATGTCAACACCCCCTAAACCTCACTCTGTAGTAATAGTAATATTGCGGTATCCACTCCTGACTGCATTTGTGTCCTCGCAAAACCTTAATATTTGAAATCTCTAGGCATTGCGTTATTTGTTACGGTAGCAACAACTAACAACTAATAACATATATTCTTTATGTTTCCCACGAGGGACGACGGACCGATGTAGCTATTGAAAGAGTTTGCCAATTTTTTAACAAACATCATACGAAGTACATGTACATAAAAATACCTTAAGAATGCTACTATATTACATGTCTTCTCCACCAAACAAAATTAAAAAGTAATATAACTGTATTTTTCAAAAGTTGCTGGAACTAGCATAAGAATGCAGATAGGCTAATTCAAGCCAGACATTCCAGTAGGTCTATACCCTAGAAACTAACAATCACATCATAGCACAATGTTCTAATAACACACTCTGTGTGTGTTTAGTAGCGCGAAGAGAGCAATCGCGTCTCGCAACTGCACGCTTCAATGTTAGAGCACGAGCTATATATCCCAGGGGGCGGTATCCCCGCGCGGTGGAATGTTTTTTGAACCCGTGGCAAAAACAAAATGGCTGACATCGTGCTTTATTTTCAATGCACTCCCTAAAAATTACCGCCCTAAAAACTTACGGCGCTCCGCAAATTGTAATCGCTGCGTTGCGTCCTTGAGCTAAATACACATTTTGAAAAAAACAGATTCATTTCGTTAATTTTTCTGTGTTTTCATTTTGTAACAAACAAACAAACAAACAAGTTAATTTACTATTTCTCCGCATTTTTTTTTTTCTTCCCCGCTTTAATTCTGGTTCTTAACTGCTCTTGAGGATTTACCCGTCTTTCAAAAAATCAGTCTGTATCACAGACAAAATAATGACTCATCCAAAGAATACAAACTGAAATAAGAAAAAAAATGAATCATTTTAATCGGAAAATTTGAATTTGTGACAATAGTTACCTTAAATAAGGTCAGAGTAAAAAATCATTAAACAAATGTGAAAATCCAAAGCCTAATTACAAAATAAGTAAAAGAAAAACATCAATATGTAGAAGCTATCAGAATTATATCCCCTTTCCGTTTTCCCCCTACTGAAAGAAACTATCACAGAACTTTAAAAACTTATTTTCTTTATTCTCTTTTCTTTACTTAGGTTTTTTTGTCAACCTTGGGGTAATTATTTTTAATAAAAAGAAAACAAAACGAGAGCGAAGAAATAAGAGAATGAAAAAACACCAAGTGGGTAAAAAGGAAGGCAAAGAAGAGGAAGAATGATAAATAAAAAATAAGAACAAAACGAGAGAAAATAAAACGCAATAAATAAAAAAAAAAAAAATCATTTAACAAAAGCTGAAAACATCCTTATTAGGCACGATCATTGATCTGACTCAACACCATGGTGAGTTTACCATGTTTTCAAATTTCTTCGTGAATATCCCAGATTTAAAAACAATATTTAAATCAATTCTAATATAATTTTTTTTATATGTATTTTGCAGATGTAAATTTCAGTACAACACTTTTCTCAAAGTATAGATATAACAATGCTGAGCATGAATAGAATATCAGACACAAACTTTTCTCCCAAGTTATATACTATCTGAACATGATGAATCAACTTTGGTGGTGTGGGTTTTTATTTTAGGGCTAGTCGTTTCCCTTTGTTATTTGGTCTGGGTGGTCCTACTCAGGATGCAAGTGTCCTGCAATTTCCGTTGTTGTAAATTTGAATATTTTGAATTTTTGATAAAACACAACTACTTACGGGAAAAAGAAGAAAAAGAAATGAAATGAACGAAAAGAAAGAAGAAGAAATAACCCTAAAAAGAAAGAAAGAACGAACACAAAGAAAGAAAAAATCAAAAGAAGGTACACTTAAAGAAAGAAATAAAGCAAAAAAATAATAATAAAGAACCCTACAAAAGAAAGAAACAACTAAAAAGATAAAACAGACTGAAAAAGAAGCACACAACAAAGACCGAAAGGCTAAAAGAAAGAAAAAACTAAAAGAAAGAACCTAAAGAAGAATAAAAAAAATAAAAAGAACACACTAAAACAGACCAAATAATAAAAGAAAGCTAAAAAAGAAAGAAATAAAAAAACCAAAAACGAATTTTTTAAAAAAAAAAAAAAGAAAGAAATAAAAAAACCAAAAACGAACAAAACAACAAACAAACATCTTTTAAAAAAGAAAAAACTATCCCTAACACTAAAAAGCGTAAGAGAACTCAAAAGAAACTAACACTAAAAAGAAAAGAGATATAATGGAACAACTAAAAGGAAGAACACTAAAATAATAAAAACAACTATAGTACCCAACTATAGAAAGAACTAAAGAGAAAACGAACGAACGAAAGAAATAATAAATAAGATCCAAGAAAAATGAAAGAAAGACCGAAAGAAAGAAAGAAATTAAATAACTTACAGCAATGAAACTAAATAAAGAAAAAGAATTAAAATTAGCAATTTTCTTGTTTATTTTTATGTTTATTATGTTTTTGTTCGAGGTCAATCGAAACATAAAAGCAAACTTTTTGCATTAAAAATAAGAACAACTAATGTGAGAACATCGAAATCCACGCACATAAACATGTCCTGCGTACTCGTTTACGGACGCTGCCATTTGGCAGTCGAAAGCGCCCCACATGCCACGCATAAACCCCACATTTACCTATACCCCAATCGCTCGAGGGATGCCGGAAATATCCTAGCTCCGCGTATGTGCTGTACACAACGACCACGCTTCAATTCGAATCGGCTAGTCTCCACTCTAGTTAGTAAATATTGCTCGGTGCTATATAGTAACTAGAGTGCGACTGCATAACACCATTTAGAAAAAAAATTAAAAATTATAAGATCAAACCAAACGTTTGAAATTGACAGGCACGAAGAATTTGAACACCTGTTTAAAATCCCATGTGTAGCCAGAGCTGTATTGATCGTGCCTAATCGGATTGATTTTCAGCTTTAAATGATTTTTATTTCTTTTTTTTTAAATTTATATTGCGTTTTCTTCTCTCGTTTGTTCTTAATTTTGATTTATGCTTCTTTCCGCTTTCTTGGCTTCTTTTTAACCCCATTTTTGTTTTTTCATATTCCTCTTAATTTCCTTTTTCTCTTTTGTTTTCTTTTGTATTAATAATTACAGGTGGACAAAAAAATCAAGTAAGAAAGAGAATAAAATAAGTTTTTTTAAAAGTTCTGATATTTTTCTGTTCAGTAGGGAAGCACGGAAAGGATAATTCCTGATAGCTATCCATATTGTAGTTTTTTCTTTTTTACGTATTTTGTATTATAGCCTTTTGTTTTCACATTTGTTTAGTGATTTTTACTTACCCTCACCTATTGAAGGTAAAACTATGTTCACAAATTTTCTCGATTTAAACGATCATTTTTTGTTCTTATTTCCGTTGTATTTCTTTGTTGAGTCTTATGTTTGTCGGATACAGACCTATTTTTTGAAATGCAGATCTTAAAAGACGTTAATCCTCAAGAAGCAGTCAAGAACCAAAAGAACGGGATTAAAAAGGCGGAGAAAAGAATTAAACTGCACTTCAAACTTTTTTTGTTTGTTTGTTAGCAAAATGAAAACACCGACACACAACTAAAAGAAACTGAATGTGTTTAAAGATGTGTATGTTTCTCAAGGACGCGCGTACAATTTGCGGAGCGGCCGTACGGTTTTTTGCGCGCATGAAATACCACCTGTCAGCCATTTTTGTTTTTTCAACTGGCTTCAAAAAATTCCACGCGCGCGGGGACTCCGCCCTGTATATCCGCAATGAACCATCAAGCATTTCCAAAACTCCCCGTCTTCCGGCGCCTCGCACCACTGCCATGTGGTCCCAGGTTGAACCTCGGTCGAACTGCGATGTCAATTGCGTTTGGCATTCCAGTCCTACTCGGCATCGCATTTTCCTACGGTACTCGGGCTTCCTCCTATACTTCGAAAAAAGACTTCATACAATTGATCTTCTTTCGTCCCAGTTGGCGAAAGTACGACTGTTAGAAGCCGACTACACTAATCAAAAACAAATCCAGCTCGATTAGGCCCCTATGTTATCTTGTTCGCCACTTATATAGAGCCAAAAAATGTTGATAGATGGCCCTAGTCAAAAACATCTTGTATAGTTAGTCCTTTATGGTCAAGTTTTGTATCATATATTTGGTCAATTTATTGGTTAATTTCGCCATATATATTAGTTTTTAAAGAAAGATTCACGAAAAAATCACATGTGTTGATCCGATCTATATTGATGCGTGCCTATTAGATTGTTTTTTCAGCTTTAATTACATGATTTTTATATTTCTTTTTTTTTTAAAATTTAATTGCGTTTTTCTTTCTTTTCTCTGTCTCTCAGTCTCTCGTTTTTGTTCTTATTTGAGTTATCATCTTGTCGCTTCTTGTGCTTCTTTTTAATTAACCCATTTTGGTTTTTTTTCATTTTTCTCTTAATTCTTTTACCTCGTTTGTTTTCCTTTTATTACATAATTACAAGGGGAACAAAAACTCAGTAAAGAAAGAGAATAAAGAAATAAGTTGTTTAAAAGTTTCGATAGTTTTCTGTTCATCGGGTGGGAAAACGGAAAGGCCGGATATTCGATACTAACATATTGATTTTTTTTTCTTTTGTTACTATGTTGTATTACTTGTTGCCGTTTGTTTCACATTTGTTTATTGATTTTTACTACCTTTTATTTAAGGTAACTATTTTCACAAATTTTCTCGATTTAAAACGACTCAATTTTTTTTCTATATTTCAGTTGGTATTTCTTTGAGGGTCTTATCTTGTCGATCAGACTATTTTTTGAATGCATAGCTTTACAAAGACGTTAATCCTCAAGAGCAGTAAGACCCAAAATTAACGGGGAAGGAAAAATGCGGAGAAAAGAATTAACTTCAACTGTTGTTTGGTTTTGTACAAAATGAAAACAACAAAGACAAACGAATCAAGAACTGAAGTTTTTAAATGTTATTTTCTCAAGGACCAGCGATTTATACTGCATCCTTCAGTCGTTCAACATATACGCACGTCCCCTGCGAGGGGTGCTATGTTAGGCCTGAAAAAAATACGTTCGAATAGGGGAGCGCTCTGTGGGCTCATGCATAATTCGCCATTACCTCTAGCGTAGGACTGTGCCTCGCGTATTAACAGACGTTTCGCGCATTAATTAGCGGGAACTTTACCTAATCAAGAGCTTGATGGAAGTTTTTTTTGTTTGTGAAAGCTCAGTTTACATGTGGTTTTTGTCGTTTTTGTGTTTTTTTTTGTTGTTTGTTTGTTTTTTTAGAGACATACTTGACTGTTCCTTCCATCTTGTTTCTCTGATCTCTGATATTCGTTTTATTTATTTTAATAATTAAATTTTATATTCTGTTTCATTTGTATTGTGTGTGTCAGTTACTTTTCTCATTAAAACTTATGTCGTTTTTTTATGTTTATCACGTTATATCAGTTGGTTATTTGATTTATTTATATATTGATTTCACTTATTTAGATTCTTTGCCTGCGTTATTTATACAGTATTGTGTTAGGATGCATTTTATTTAGTTATTATTTTTATTTAATTAGTAGTTTATTAGTGTCTATAGTTAGTCAGTCGTTTTCCTCTTTTTACGTATTTTGTCTCTGATTTGGTTTTTTTATGAAGTAAATTAGTTTTAACGCCAAATAAATACGGACAGGCTCAAAAAGTGTAGTAAAAATCACTTTTTGGGTCCTTTTTTTTGGAGGGACCGGCGACCGTCCCCTCTCCCCTCCCAATACTGGTCTGACAAACACCCAACAAAACCTCTGTGGCCCCAAATAATGATGTTTTTAGTGATGTTTTTTGAGAATTTGTTACGGTCACCTGTGACCAAGGCCGAAACCACTCAAAACTACGGATTCAAACTCTGAATAACTAACCATACACTGTAACTTGATTACAAATGTATAACAGAAAAGTATTTATGTTTAATTGTGTTGTTTTAAATCAATCTCATTCAAACAGCGATTCGGTATCAATAATCAGATTTATCTATATAACGTTTGGAACTAATGAACTACTAAACTTCCGACCTGGTTGTGCCGCGACGCTGGCCTGCAGCGAGATCACAATTACGATGCCGAACTTGCGAAGAGTCCTGGCGAATATACAAGCGTAAAACTTAACTATTTTCATTAGTTGGACTTTTCCACGGACGACTTGTCCGGACTGAAGAAAACCAGCTCCTTAAGACTCCCGAAGCTCGGAGGTCGACTAAATTTAAAGTCCACAAGTGCCTGTAGCTTGGTTATCGCTTGGATACTCAGAGGCCACGAATCCGGAAACCGAACACGGCTAAAACACTCGGACGAAAACTGATGGATCTAGACTACTATGACAATGTCCCACTATGGACGAACTGTTTCCGTGTCACGTCATCTAGCTTGAAACTTGTATAACTTGGAGCATGATGGTATGTTAACTCTGACTCATCTCTCACCAGGGCTATAACGCTCTCAAACAATACTAGAGGGATCTGGTCCTCTCTATATGATCTGTGCTAAATATGCCATTATGTCATATTCTGGAATGCCCTCGATTATTTCCATAAATGGTCCAACATGTACTACAGAGATTTAGAGATCTATAGCACTCCTCACTGACTGTGTATTATGCCAGCTGCGCCACCTATGATTAGAGAAGTTCATGATCACATTCATGAATCACTAAGGTCCGTGTACATTCCAAGTTTGCCGCTTTTCTGAACTCTTCTGAGATCTTCTGGTTCAATCTATTTGCTTTAACACACACCAGTTTATGCACACAAACCAGGTTTATTTGTATTATATTACTTGGACTAATTTACAATATTTTATGTGCTAAATTAGACTTAATCTTGAATAATCTTGAAACATGACTAAAATCATGCTAAGTCTGGGGGCTGTAACAAATTAACTTTCAACTTTCCATACTATAGTCTTTTTGCCATTCTACAAGTTACATACATGACTAAATGTGTGGAATTAGGCCGAGAAAAAACGAAATTCTTCTCAGCCCTTCCCCGAGGCCTGCTCTCATAGGTGTAACATTCACATTTTTCCCACTATTTCTTTCTTAAGCAAGTCTTAGTTTTCAAGATATTAGTTATAACATTTTTTTACTGTATCAAGAAAAAAAACCAATTATTTTCTGGCAGAGTAAAAATCGAATTTGCACATAGGAGTCTACCAGGCACACTAAAAATCTCAACTTTTTTGTGAGTCGGAGAAGAGGCTGTATGCCACGACTGGCCCCTTTAAAAGGTAAATACCTTTCGTCCAATGACCTGCATATGTTTAACCAGAGGTATCAAATTTTTGGTGTTCAGAAAAATCTACTAGTTTTCCCTCATTAACCATTAAACCCTGACTATTTAAAAAAAAAAAGCCCCTATAAACTAAATATGATACCAAAACTAAGCTAGGCCTTCCATTTTTACATATCCTATGCTGACTACAAAATTAGGGTTGGTCCATAGGCCTATAAACGTGCCTATGGCCCACTGTACCGGAACCGAAAACTGGATGTTGAACGGCTTGCATTTTAGTCTAAGCCTAATTGGCAGAGCCTCATTTTCATTGTTAAAATAAGTTTTCAAAAAGGCCTCTCCTTCCCTAAAAAACACCTTGTGACATGGCCACCCGGGGCCTGGTCAGGATAAATTGGTTTTTTTTTATGTAGTCCTATGATTCATGTGGGCCCCAAAACAGTTTCCGCAAGACCAAAAACACCAGCTATCTTTCCTACAGTAGTGGCCTATGCGATTAGCCTAGGCATGATACTACTTATGTTCGTACTAGGCCCAATATGCTTATTGGTTTCGTTTTTAAATCACCTATGCTAAGCAGCGATATGCCTATTTTTGCATTTTTTGGGTTGACCTATAAAACCATGCCTATAATCAGACCTGGAAATTGGCATTGTCATCTCCGTGACGTAGTCCGTGCCAAGAGTCCTGCATCGGCAGTGATATGCCTTAGTCATGCATGCATTAGTTGTATGGTTATACACATGTTGATGCGAATGAAGGCCTAGACTAGTTTTTCCTTCGCTATTGGCTAGGTTGGAGGCTCACATAGGCCCATAGGGGCCAGCTACAAACTCGATAGCTCAACTTAGTTCTACCCGGCTAGGGTCTATACGTAGCTATAACCCTATCAAAACTTCCTGCTGATACCCGGCATACACTTGCCTAGTCTTACGAATATGGCTGAGGGATATAAGAATGAGGGTCAGGAAAGGGGTATGTGAGGAGGTGACGAGTATAAAGTTAGAGCCAGGAATAGAGTAGTACGATGGGAGAAAATTGAAGAGTGAGTGGTTGTAAATGATGATGGGGGGAGAGGGGGGATGGAAGAGATTAGGATGAGATAGAAGAGGCAAGAGCCAGTGATTCAATCGGGATAGGCGAAAAGGAAGAAGAGAGAATTGGGTGAGCGGGATCGCTGGGGGGGGGGTGTAAGGTGGAGAGAAACGAATGGTCGGAGTTGAGAGTTGTGATAAAGTGAAAGGTTAGTGGAGAAGATGGGTGGGATAGAAAGGGGGCGTAAGAGGTTAGCGGGCTGGGAGGAGAAAATGTACCGGAATGGGATGGGGCAGGGGGAGGGCAGTTAGCAAGGAGGAAGATAGTCAGGCGGTATGGGAAATGGAGCTCAGAGTTAAGAGAAAAAATGGGAAGCATCGGGGGATAAATGCTTGGTTAGTTGGTGGGGTACATGAACGTGTAAGGTAAATTTTTGGCGACAAGCGGAGGGGGGCGGTGGAAGAGGGTTAGTGGGTGGGTGGAGGATGGGGAGGTGGGGAGGTATGTTTGGTAACAAGAAGTGAGGAGGGGGGGGAGGTGGGAGGGGGGTGGGGGAAGGTGAGAAGATTAAAGAGAGGACCAACTAGGTAGCAGTAACGTTGGAGAATGGCCGTTTCTAGCCCGGGTCCTCTATCCTCGCATAATGAGGCCCTTCTAAAGATGCTAAAATGTAAAACTAACGAAGTAACAAAAACATCTACATGGCTAGCTAGGTCGCCCTATTTCGAATCTAATAATTAAACATGAACTGCATAGTACAGCAAACAAGCAGAGCGTGAAGTGCACATCACGAAAATCATAATAGAATCCATTTTTAATTTTATAGGCCCTAGACTACAAACTTACTACCATCATAATACATGCACATGGCAAAAGGAAATGACTCACATCACAAACACCTCCCAGACACGTGTTTTGCATCTGTTCATGTGGTTGAATCACACATTACCACTGCAAGATAATTACTGAATTAGAAATTTGTCTAATCCTTCATAATCCTAATAAATCAAGTTGTAATCACTGTCACTGCATTTCCCCGCTTTATTATCGGGATTCGGGTTGTGCTGGGGTGCGGTCCTACTCTCTAGGCTAGTAGGACACGTAGCACTAGCAGCCAAGGTAGGGGCTAGTCCCCACTCTCCTAGTCCTTTACGTCTAGCCTTCTTACCTAGGCTTACGCCTTAGGCCAGCATACCAGTATTTAGTCTAGGCTAAAATTTGATTCCACTTTGACGAAGGCAACAATCATTCGCATCTTGCTCTTTACCCTCCAGAAAAAATCAATTTGACAGAGATGAAAGACTACCATCATGATCATACATCATAATCATGACTATAATAGTACATTAGTATAGAATAATGATGTTTGTTTCTGCTCCCACTTCATGCATTAAACCTGCGTGTTCCATGACAGGCCGATAATGCAAACGCAACATAAATATTTAACTGAAAATCCACGTCAAGGTTCGGCGTATCCATTCTGAAAAACAACTTTCCTTCAGACATCGGCGTGGGTTTATTACTTTTTCGGAGGCCAATGCATTCATGCCAGCCCAATGCTTGGAAGGCCCAAGGAGGATGACCCTGGTGCCAAACTCCCTGCCGCTCCCATTATCGTCATAATTATCATGAGGAGGACGTCCCTACTCTGCGCTGAATTTTGCCTCAAAATCTGAGGTGAAAGTGCTCCCCGGTTTTGGGCGTATATTTTCTCAGTCCACCCGTTTGCAGGGCCGTAACGAATTGTGGTAATAACAGTGCGCCGCGAACGGCGTCCGAGGGGACTCAGTCTAGCAGCGATGATCAACAATTTGCGAGCCCGACGTTTTTTAGGTAGGCTCAGAACTAGCGCACGCTTTCAGCATTGTGTTGTTTTTTCAACTGGCTTCAAAAAACCTTCCACGCTCGCGGGGACTACCGGCCCTGGCTTAGATTCATGTGCGCTCAGCTCAGCATATTTATTGAGGAAATTTTTACTCCAGCTAATACATCGGGTATAGGAGAGGCTCTGTGCGCAACCAAGTGGCGTCGTTCTTCGTTCGATTTGGCTACGGGCCTAATCTAAAGCCGCTTTCGCGCTTATAGATATCTAGTGGTATAAAGAATGAAGGGCGCCCTCTATGGTTTTCATGAAACGGATAAATTGAACGTTCCGCATTTTAAAGCGACATGCTCTTCAAAGTTACCTGTTGCTGTTTTCATTCACAAAAATCTCACTTTACATACATTTCCAAAAAGTCAGGTTTTAGGTAAAGTATAATACAGCTTCAATGGAATTTGAAAATTCAATATGAACCCTTTCCCTCTCAAGAACCACATGATGCCGCCTTGCAAGGATGTGCGCTGATTATTTACAACATATATATGAGTGCCATTCTTGTTCTTTGGGTGGGGGGTGAAGACCTCATTTTGGCATTTTTGTTTTCTGGCTGCCTGAACACTAATGGAATTGCAAAACTAAGTAACTATTAATGACCATACCACATCACTATGAAGGCATTCTAATCTACCAGGGTCAGTTCAGTAGCCGGGATGGGAAAATGTTAAAAACAGCAAAGACTGACAAGCATGTCCTGGTATCATAATCATACACCAATACAGGGGTGTATTTGCTCAATACAATGGTGATGAAAGCTATTGAAAATGCGTCACTGGAATTGTGATTTATTTACTCAAAGCGCTTGCGGGGGGGGTGGGATCTGATATAAAATAGCGCGGTCATTGTTTGTATTACAGAGTCCGCTTGGTGTGAAGGACGGTTAATATAATCCAAATCTTAGTAGCTAAGCTAATAGGGATTTGGTATTGTTATAAAGGGCTGCCTCATGTAGCCTCTGTCGCTTATGAAGGACAAAAGGTCTATATAGGCGTCACTGCAAGATCATAACAAAGGGCAAGCTATGCAACATCTTGTTTCTTAGTTTTAAGTAATAAATGGTCACTGAAAATGGAGACATCTCTAAGCTTGCTTTTTCCAGAAAAATCCCCTGAAGTTCTTCATACTTTTCGCATTTTTCTTGATACATGTGGATTTTGAGATAAAAAAACACTCCGTTTAAGATAAAGAGTGTAAAACCCAACTCAAATTTATGGTGAAATATGACTATGATGATTGTTTTATTTATTATTCTTTCTTTAGTGAGGGTAAAATACTCTGTCACCGATGCCCCTGGTTTCGAGTGCCAGCCTTAGACACCCATATCCATTTCATATGTCATTGCCACCCCCCGATCTCTGCAGTGCTACATCTTGTCAACATAGTAGATTCATTTCCAAGAGCGATCCTTCCAAACACGTGACCAGATCGTTCCATTGGTCAAGATAGGAGGTCTCAGTCGACGAAAACGGAAATGAAGGAGCTTAGAGTAGTCTATGGAGCTCACACAAACCAAGCAAAGGAGATTTAATTTCTCTTACGTTTCCCAATTTCACATTGGCCGAAATTCACGGGTGGTTATTACAAGGGTGTGAATGAAATGAACGATGCAAAACAGTCGTCCGTGGCTGGGCGCTGACATTTTGAATTATGCACGGAATAATTATCAGTTTGGGTGCTTTTATACACACATTAATTGTCAATTCGATACAAACAATCCGCACAAATATATAGTTGGGGGATGTTGGGTGCTATTGGGTGGTTTAAATTTTTGTCCTACCCATGACCAAACAACGAATGAAAAGGGACACATCAGTCGTCTTGATTTAAATAAAACCGCCTCAATGAATACATTCTTTTCACTAAGCGCGCATGCATTATGAGAAAAAGAGTATATGAGCACAAAGATCCAGGTACACTATTGTACACCTGGCCACGTCTAACACATACATTAATTGTATCACTACGATTAGTGTATATGCAAGCGGCACCAACCCAGTATGTGGGAAGAAGCGGAGCTGGCAGAAACGGGAGGAGAGGGACCTTTGGTACTATAGGTTTTCTTGTGGTCGGCAAAAACAGAGACGGTGAATGTGAATTTCTAAAGATTACGTAACGTTTTGCCTCTCTATCTATATAGAATTCTTTGGTTATTTAGAATGCTGTCACTGGACTAATACACATACTCGTCTGGTATCCGCTTATCTCAATAACCATGATTACTAGCGGAAATAAGAACGATGAGATAGCTGCTGTATGATACAAGAGCATGGTCACATTGATGTGAAAATTATGTATAGATATATACAAAAAATTACTGTCACAGAGCAGCTATCCCTTTAATAAAACGAGAAGATAATGGTACATCATCATCTTGTCCGATAACCCGCCATCCCAGCATAAGATCGTTTTTTCGATGAATATACTATAAACACTGTGATATTTTGTTTGGAAGATGAACATGAGCTAGCAAAATTTAAAAGTTTATAAACACGATATAATCTACTTTAAGTTCACACAATAGTGGTTACACATTTGAGATTGACTTTCTAGTTTTAATGCAGGGGTTAAAAATATAGGCAAATGCGAAATGCGTTTTTTTTTAATGATACATGCGAAATGCATGATTTTTAATGAATTTTGACCCATTTTTTAAAAAAATCGGCCCTTCTAAAACGTTCCTCGTTTTTTATTTTTTTGTTAAAAAATTGAGTAAAAATCTAAAATACTAATAATATGGGGGGGGGGGGTAATACTATCCAAATTCGCCTTAAAAAACACACATGTACAAGCAATGCGCGCGGTCTTTGAGCACAAACTTGGTTTTGTTGGTGTTTGTTTATGTGTTTTTTGGGCTAATGCGCACAGTATGTTATGCATGAAACTAAACTGCTGTTATGACGAGACATGCAGCCAACTAATCGGTTTCAACAAGAGTGACTGTTTTTTTTGGGGGGGGGGGGGGTGGAAGTACCTGAATATTTGGGAGCCGAACGAGATGTTCTACGGCTATATACGTAAAAAAGAGAATCGTCCCAACCAAAACCATTTTTTCAGGCCATGATCAACAAAAGGATAGGCTTTCCTATTTAATATTGCTAGTTTTTGAAACCTCGTCAAGGATGGGATTTTGTATTTCTTTTATCAGACCCAGTTTCTACAAACTATTTTAGATCTAGAAAAAAAAGTCTTCATTTTTGGTTATAACATATGCCAGTCAGATGTCGAATGCTGTATTATATGCTATTTATTTGATACGAAAAATAACGAAGAAAGAAAAAGAAATGGCATTCACACACCAAAATACATTTTAATGTGGTGATTTTGAAACAACATTTGCAACAGGTCAAGTGTCAACCAAATAATTTTGACAAAGCAATTTAAAATTATTTAAAAGTCAACTCATTTCAACATATCACAACTTATGTTCGAAAGTGTGATGGGCAATGTTAAGGCAAGCTATAGGTAACGTAAAAGGTGTGAAATGCTTAAATAATAATGGGCAACATGTCATTTCGTGCTTGTTATTTATATGTAAACATTGGTGCCCTTGTTATAATGCTTTTAGGACCAACTGAGGAGTAGACGAAAGATGGGCATTAGACGAATGGCATTAGTCGAAAATGGCTTTAGACAATATGGTATTAGACAAGTGGTAAGTAGACGACATGACATTAGACGAAAGGGTTTAAATCTGGTGATAGACCAAATGGGCAGTAGAAGAAATGGCATTAGACAAGTTGGTTGTAGACAATCTGCAGATTTTACCAAATGGGTAGTAGACGAAGTGGCATTAGACGAAATGGTTGTAGACAAGCTTTCGTAAAAAGCTTCCAGGTAATCGTTCTCTTATCCTTTCCGGTCATTTCAGCGAAAAAAATGTGAAGGTAGCACCTTCACTGGGGTTAGGGTATGCCGTCAAAGTCGAAGGGTAGGGGGGGGTGGTTGCCACCCAAGGATATTTTATGGTGCATTTTTGAAAATATTATGCACAGTATGGCTCTAAAACTCTATGTTTATGTAAAACTAGCCAAATGCCATCATTTAGAGCTGAAAACCGCATGAAAATACGATATTTCTGCGATTTTTAGCGCAAAATTGGATTTTCGCCTATTTTCGGTGGAAAATGCCAATTTTGCCGACTCGCGGACTTGATGACGTCATTGTGACGCCATACTAGGTATGTTGGTACTTATTTTTTTTTTTTTTTTTTTTTTTTTTTTTTTTTTTTTTTTTTTTTTTTTTTTTTTTTTTTTTTTTTTTTTTTTTTTTTTTTTTTTTTTTTTTTTTTTTTTTTTTTTTTTTTTTTTTTTTTTTTTTTTTTTTTTTTTTTTTTTTTTTTTTTTTTTTTTTTTTTTTTTTACCCCCCCCCCCCCCCCCCTTGGTAAACCGTGTTACAAAAAAAGGCTTGGTAAGACGAGGGTTAATAGACAAAATGAAATTAGAGTATGTGGGTATTAGACTATGTGATTTTAGACAAAATGGATTAGACTATCTGGATATTAGACGAAATGATATTAGACGAAGTGGCAATTCCCCAAACTATGAGGTTCAAGGTCAATAGTCCATTTTGGCCCTAGTTTCTCTTTACTTTCATCAATTTTATATTCATTTTTTCAGCTTTTTTCTATTGAGCTAATTGAAAACGGCAACAAAACTGAGGTTATTTTGTTGAAACATGCACTTGTGAATATAAAATTTAAGACATAAAATTAAAAGAGGAAATTAATACAAGTGTCGATCGTGCTCGGAGGTGCCTTTAATACCAACATTTTCTCAAACTTGTAAAACACAAAAGACTCCTTCCGCTTAAGGTCCCCTCCGAAGGACGGGGTATTCTCATGGTTCGTTTGCCCAACTCCAAATGAACTATATACGGGGAGAGTGGAATCAATACTGAGCACGTATTGATTCAGTGGAATCAATACTGAGTACGTAAAAAGTTGCAGACATCGTCGAAAAGAGTAGGAGATTGTCCTGGGTCGCAGAAGGCGCAATGCTTTTCATCAGGCGGGTGACACTGTACAAATGCCCATAGACAATTTCGATTTCGATGGTGATAGCGCCACCATTTTCGATAAGCTATTTTTTTAATTATGCATAACGCATTCATGACGTAAACCGGAGCATGACGTAGCATAATAGCGCCACGCACGACTATGATGTAGCGTAATAGCGCCACTCACGACTGGCGAACTATAAGCTACAAATTTCATGCAGATCAGTGTGCAGTACGTCATCATTGACCAACCAACGATCGCTATAGTTTCGGAAGAAATATCCCGAAAATCAATGAGTAACAAAGAAAAGGAAATAAACACACCCAAAAAAGTAACTCCCCACCCCTGAAATGTGTCTGTCAAGTTCAAACGATACATCTAGTTATATAATATGGGATATAATTGGAAGAGGTGTTTATTTACGCGTATTTTGACACCTCATTTGTGGCGATCGATGGAGTATTGTTGAAGTTATGCCCAATTGACCGAATCCACCCCAGGATTTAAAAGTTGCAGTAAATCCTATTGACATTCATACTGTCACAAATTAAATCAGTACACTCCTCCTCTTCTCTGCATGAGTAATTCTCCTTCTCTATAGGGCTTAACTCTAACAGAGTAACTGTTGTGTGAAAGTAGAGACATCCGTTACTTCCTGACTGACTGACCGGCGATTAAAGACAAAATGAGGCATTTTCAAGTCTCAAATGTGATATCATTACTTCGGCTGATTCAAACACTTAACTCAAAGTTGAGTCTTCATTAATGATCCAACACAATTTTAGCGAATTCTTGACATTAATTTCTTATGGCACTTCTTCAGATCGTCTGAAATTTGAATGCTAACTGGTATGTCGTGCAAATTCTTCTTCCATATGTTGTACAAGATGCTGCTGCCCGACTTCACTTGACCGAACCCACCCCAGGATTTAAAAGTTGCAGTAAATCCTATTGACAATCATACTGTTACAGAATGAAATCAGTGCAATCCTCCTCTTCTCTGCATGACAAATTCTCCTTCTCTATAGAGCTTACTGCAACTTTTAAATCCTGGGGTGGGTTCGGTCAAGTGGGCATAACTTCAACAATACTTAATCAATCACTCACAAATGAGGTGTCAAATACCGTGTAATACACCGGCTTCCAATTATGATCCCCCATAATGTATATGCGATATATCGTTTTAACTTGACAGACAAATTTTACACGGGTTGGGATTTACTTTTTGGGTGTGTTATTTGCGAAAAAGGCTTTGATTACGACTCAGCTTGAGCGGTCCAGAGAGGAGTCTAGACAAGAACATACCTCGGCAACTTACCATGACAAATTGACAAGGCACCTCCAACATACTGCACGGCAATTAAGGCTAAACTCTCGGCCGAACCATGGCTGAACGATGCAATGAAACTACGTGTAACAATACAGCATCGTTCACTACAATGACTGGAATTTACATTTATAGTAAACGTATCACATCAGCTACACGTAGCCGTAGCTTCAAATACGCTCATTTCATATACTCAGCACCGGGACTCAGCGCAGACTGTAGCTAGCTCGAATAATCCTACACCGTCACCGGGATCCTACACAGTGACAAAACGATGCATTGTTGTAATTCCACCATTATTTTCACCGGGTCGTTTTCACAGCAGCAAGAGTGTTCGCCATTTTACATTCCCAGCTTGCGGTATCAGGGATCCTCGCTGTCATGGCTGTATTCGCTTTGTTTTGAATCCGTTACCAAAACTCAATAATTGAATGGTTATTGATCAGTTCCAATAAACTCGTATTCTGGGAACGATGACACACTTTTGATATCAAAACATAGTTCATCCCATAGGCCTAGTGGAAACATCTTGGTACATTCACAGATAAGTGTAAAATTCTGGCAACTCATTACAGAAGTAAAAATTGGGGGAATCAATCCTCCCGATCTTGTGAAGAAATTGGTTTGTGCAGATTGCCCTGTGGAAAAATTAAAATAAAAGATCTCAATTGGGTCTCAATGGTACATTTCAAGTTACAATTTTGAACCAATTTTCAGTCAGATTCTTCCAAAATACAATCAAACTATTTATTTTCAACTTCAACGGGTGCCCGATTTCTCAGAATTGAAAAGACATGTTTAGGGACTTTTTCTGCCCCCAAACATGCCAAAAGTGAAAAAGAAATAATATTAAATACATTATCCTGAATATCATTGGGGTTTTGAAACCAATCCCAACTAATACCATTCATTAAAGAATTGTATTTTCTCCTATCGGTGATGGGAATATCAAATTCAATAACAAGAGATTCAAATGGTTTGGCAAAATTGTTGCCTAAATAAGGGTCAGAGGTGTTATCGCATTCCCAGATAGTACATTAGAAGAACTGTTTTTTTTTTTTTTTTTTTTTTTTTTTTTTTTTTCAGCCGAACATTTTTATTCCACTAAATCGGATCCTGAAGATAAAAATCAGTCAATCTTAGATTGTTCTTAACACATAAAAAGTGACCGAGGGATATGGACCCCTAAAATTTGTTTTCGCGCTGGCCGCTTTACGCGTGGGATTTTTCTTCGATTTTTTGTGGGCCGCCAGCTATAGCTGGCAGGACCACTTAGCAATCCGTTGTGCGTGTGTATGTATGTGTGTATGTGTGCGTGTTTGTATGGATGTGTGTGTCAAAAATTGTTAAGTTTTTTCATGGGGCGGCCCACAGCTTATATTCTTTGAATATAGCGAGCGCGAAAGCCGAGAACCGCGAAATTCTAGTTTTTTTTGTAATTGTCTTACTTTTAAATGCGCTCATCGGTCAGAACCTGAACTAACTCCTGCAGAGTTTGAGGAAGATTGCCTCTGTCATCGATGGCTCGGCCTAAGGCATCCAGGCATGCTCGATAGGGTTCACATCAGGGGAGCAAGCAGGCAATGGTATCTGCTCCCCACACCCTCTGCCTCTCCGATTTACAGTTTTGCGGGGAACGTTGATGCCATAGTGTCTTCTCCGCAATCGACGAAGACGGTCCGTTGGCATTTTCCGGGCTCTATGGCACAGATTAAGCAGTCGGCGATCATCTCGTCTGGTAGTCAATCGTGGTCGTCCTGGAGTTTTTGTAGCCTCAAGTGACCCACCTCTCGATGATGTCTGAGGATTTACAGACCGTACTTTTCGATATCCCGAGGAAATAGCGACTTTGGCTTGTTTGTACCCTTCCCGTCGGAGTGCAAGCACTCTTCGGCGTATTGACAATGCCGTTGAACGAGATATAGCCTAGGGAACCTCTGTGTCACATTTTGTTGTAAAGGTAACAACCAACTCTGAAAAACGTGGGCTCGTTCTACAGGCTTGGAGAAGGGAAAGGAACAAACAACAGACGTTTGGCCTTTATAGCTCCCAACAAAAACTACTTCAAAATTATGCATGCATGGATCACTTCACCTGGGTATAGTGAGGACTCATTATGTAATCAATCACCTACTGATTACTGAGCCGTTCAAATAGAAATACGTTTTAAGATTGGGTCTGAAAAAAATATTCCAACTTTATGGGGAAAAATTCTATGTAATTTGGTTCTTCTGGAGTAGATATATCAACATAAAATAAGTTTTCAAAAAGTTTGATGTAAGTGCAAGGCTCATTAGAATTTTTCGTCTTTTTGCCCAATTTTCGCGTGTTTTGAAAACAATGTTTTGCCCCTAATTTGCAGCCCAACTAATAAATTTCATTTTTATTGCTGATCTGGTGTTGTATTATGATCCTTTACATGTAGTATAAATTTCATGCAAAAATTCTGCCGGGAAAGTGGTTTCCTTAGTGTGTGCCCCCCGGGCATAACGGGAGTGAAAACCCCTTGGTCACTTAAGTGTTAATTTTGTCTCTGTATAAATACCACGATTTAATGCTTTCAATTAATTGTCAATTGGATAAGGTATTCAAAACAGAATCTGCATGGAGCAGTGGACCCCATCAAGATCGTCCAATCTGGATGAAATGTTCCAAAACAGATAGTTCAAGTGATTTCCAAAATTAGAGTGGTCGGGGTCAATCAGCTATTTAACCCATGTCAGTTTTTGAGCCTGAAAGAACAGAAATCAGTGGCGTAAATTTCTTTTTGACATTGGGGGATGGGGTTGATGAAAATGAATGAAACAGGGTTTGCTGACAAGATTCGATATGCGCGCGAAGGCCGCTTAAAATTTTGGCATTTAAAACTTAAAATTGTTAAAAGTAAATCTAATTATAAACAAGATGCGCGTGAAGCGTGCGGATACTTACCATTTTTTAAACTAATATGGTAAAATATGAGGTTATTTTGATTAAATCACATGCACGGGCGTCAACATTGGGGGATGAGTGTATTGCCCATCCCCACTCATCAAAATATTGGGGGTACGTGTACCCCACCCACCCCCCGGATTTACGCCTATATTGGAAGTGGATCAGTCATCCGAAGACCACCATCATCATAAGCATTAAAAATCATGATCATTATCATCTTCTTTTTGTACGGTTTATATTCATTGACGACATCACAAAGAGAATCCTGAATATATCCATCCTCTACGCAGACGATGTCACACTCATGACCTTCATAAATTCAAAAGAGGACAGAATCCCAGCCTCGACGCCTCTCTCAACAAAGATTTGCCGGAAATCGAGTCTTGGGCAACTTAATGTACTATTTGGTGCTGCCAAGTGTACAACTATCAAACAAGTAAGACGCTGCAACCGGCCATCCAAGTCTCCACTTTTTTGGAACAACTCTTGTAGAGATAGACAAGGTCGATTTACTTGGCATCTTTTGGCATCTTCTTCGATTTACAAGGACCGTCTTGGTCTCATGTGATTACCAAAATGTTTTAAAAGCAGTCCGCGACGAGATTGCTCCCGCTCCGCAGCTTACCCCTATCTTGAGAAAAAACTGGCAAAGGGCTGTTCCTCATTGGTATCTTGAGAGTGGGTTCCCTCTCAATACATCAACCATTGGTGTCATCGCAGGGCAGTGGAATTGTCACTCTTTTCCACCGCATGTTTTATGGACAAACACCGGATCTCTCCTCAGCAGCTGCTACCTGAGCTGCTCTCAGATTGATCTCGCCTTAGGCGCTCAGACAGGGACCATACACCTTACTGGGGAAAATCCCAAGGTCCAATTGTTCTCTCAAAGAAGATATTTTCTCTCATTCTCTGCAGGCCTATGGACGCCTTCCTGCTCAGTAGCATCAAACCCAGGACTTGCAGAGCTTCACAAAGGGAGGTAATCGTTATTTGCTCTTGGAGCCATTCCGTCAGGTTATAATTAGGATAACTGCTGTAATGCCTTGATTAGCTTGGACATAAACAAATATAAATAAATAAATAATTAAAAAGAGCGTTGGATCCCGACTTAACTCTGTCATCCCACCAGTTCGAAAAAATAAATATAAAAAAGGTCTTAAAAAACTTTTGGGACTGGTAATACACAGAATAGAAAAAAGGTACAAACGTAGGGCAAGGCAAACAAGGACTTATAACAGTAACTTTGCCCAAAGCGATAAATTTTTACTCTCCAAAAAGTAAGGGTATTCTCAATTCGAATTTGCTGAAGTTGGGACTGAAATTTATAGTCATCTTCTTGCCAATGACATGTTGCATGTTCGTGTACCTCATTTGAGGTTTGGAACAATAAACAAACTTTAAAACTTGAAAAATAAACCCTTGTAGCTGTATTTAGCCTCCAGCGGTTTTTTGGAATAAAAAATATTACTGTTCACTATAAAAATCAGGACTTTCGCCAAGATTTTGCTTTTATGACGATATATCTAAGGACATCGCCGGATAAGGAGGAGAAGAGGACCCTCTCTAATCAGAATAGTTATATTCACCATCCAATTAGAGTTGGTGTTTGGACAACTGCTTTATCCGGTATGCAAGGTGTTTTTTATGCCCAAAATACACTTGTATCAAGAAAAAATGAGGAAAAGTCTGAGAAAACTTAGGGGCATGCTATCTGGAAAAGGCAAAGCTTAGAGCATGCCTCCATTTCAATGACCATTGAATACTTTGATGAAGAAAACAGGAATTGTTGATAGCTGCCATTGTCATGGAGCTTTTGACGCCCTATAGATAGACCTTTGTCCTGTAAAAGCTACAAAGAGGCGACATGAGGCAGCCCTTTAAACAATACACAAATTACCTATATGCTTATGCTGCTAAGATTTGGATTATATAACCGTCCTTCAAACCAGCAGGGAAGCTGGATACATACAAAGGCCTATGAGTGCGCTATTATATCAGGAGAAGTTACCTACACAGGAGCTCAATAAAATTACAATTCCAATGGCGCAGCTCAATAGCTTTCATTCACCCATTGATTGAGCAAATGTACATCCCCTGGATTTTAGTATGATTTATGGATGGTACCCAGGACGTGTGCATGGTCAGATGGTGTTAACACGTGCTCATCCAGGGCTACTGAAAGAGCCCTTGGTTAGATATAATTGCCTTACTATTAAAGCGATATGGTTATGGTTTGTTGTAAAAGTTCGTTGTTGTTTTGGCCATCCCATTTAGTGTCGGCCCCCCCCAGGAAGAACCAAAAATGCAAAAATGAGGTCTTCCACCCAAGAACCAGAACGCCACTTACATATACGTTGCTAAATAGTATAGCGCACATCCTGCAACCTGGCGGGCGGATTGTGGGTTCTGGGGTGGAAAAGGTTCAAATATGAAATTTTAATTTCCATGAACCTGTATTATAAATTACATAAAACCGACATTTGGGGAATTTATGTAAAGTGGGATTTTTAAAAAACAGCAAAAGGTTAACTTTAAGCAAGTCGCTTTATTATGCCCACACGTTTTCAAGTTCATCCGCTCTCATGAAAACTATAGAGGGCGTCATTCTTTCCTTATCCGGCGAGGTCCTGGGGATTTGATTTCGTGGTGCCACCGCCTGACTTTTGTCACGTGGCGCCACCTCTTGTTTTTGTGACATTGCATTTTGTCAAGATGGCAGCGCAGGACGAGATCGGTAGGTGGCCACTGTACTATCAAATTCGTCGTTTAAAAACGGGAAATTTTATTCTGATTGCTTTAGTTGAATGACAATGGGGGCAGTAGGATATCTTGCATATGGATTAATTGATAAGTCGTCATAAGTATGGAAAATCGCGTTCATACATAGGGGAAGTTACGTGTTATAGTTGTTGAATTCTCTACTTTCATGACTTTACTTCAATTAAACAGCTCTGGTGGATGCATCGTCATGCGCGTCAACTATTCGTCTTGCTAGTCATGGCTTCATGATTATTGCATTTGTAGCTAACTTAACAGCAATTTCATCACTCATATTGAGGAGTGAAATACTTCTTCTTGATCCTTGCAATTTCACTATCAGTATCAGAGCTAGCTATGTGACAAAACATTTCAAAGTTGTTAAATACTACTGAAATGTTCCAAAGAAAGTCTTTTAAAAATTAGCTTTCCAATGACACCAAGATGAAAATTTTAGTCAAATAAGAAGAAACTTATAGACGAAAAACAGGCTTCTTCGCTATTGGCTAAAATTTGTCTGTATAAAAGCAATAGAAAACAAAAGGAATACACTATTTAGATTGTGACCGAAACAAAAGAAATTCTTTAAAATGTCCAGTCAATTTAATACTTTGTATTTAATTTAAATAAAAATATTTCCCTTTTAAAAAAATGTAGAATTAAGGATCTTTTCGGTCACCAAAATTTATTTAGATTACCACTTTGAAGTTGTCTTACGCCTCTTTGTAAAACCAAGATGGCAGCCCAAAATCCAAGAGGGCTGCCAAACATCCAGATGCTGGCAATGCATTAAAGAAATGTATCAAAGGGGGGGTTACCACACAACATTGCACGAGCCATATAGACTTAGGTAAAATGATAGTCAGATAGGCTATAAATCGGAGTTACCTTTCGTTTTGGAAGAA